>CM067371.1:13522857-13612981 GCA_034401795.1 Chaetoderma sp. LZ-2023a
AGGCGGAACGAGCGATTTCCGAAGAATTCCCACGTCACCATCTTATGTAGTTACAAGATGCTGTATTTGTAGATGCTGCTTTATTTATGCGGGCCTTCTGCTACAGTCTAACCTACCAATTAAGTGTTAGAAATGGAAACTAGGTTTGGCCGCAAATGGCAGGGATTGCTATCTATCGTTAGATACAGCTGTCCCATGGGCGCAGACGCCTATCTTCCCGTAGGTTGCTTTGAAAGAGCATCTACCTCCACCGGCAGCATGCGTACATGTTACTCGCAACGCATCCAAATTTGATGAAAATCCGGGTACCTTGCTCCGCAACCGCATAAAACATCACCTGGACAATGGCTACATTTCACATAAGCAAGTTTGATCACTGACATATTGTTTAAGGCGGGGATAGAGAGGCGAATATCCTTCACGAGCGTCCTTGCCTAGAGGGCGTGGAAAATTCTAAGATCCTTCCCAGACACTCCGACGAGTTGGATGAAGATGCACGTCTCAATGTCACCGCTTCCTACAGATCTATCTTTTGACCTGTTGTTAGGATTAAGTTCCAATGTGGCCAGATATGCACTGCGGGCCGGTAAATAAACTATCAAACTCACATTTATAACTATACGTTTTCACAGTGCTTTCCTTCGTTGGCGGGGTTATCTAGCTAACAAGTATCCGAGGATACGGGGGAGATGTATGTAAATCAACACTAGCCATCACCGCTCGGAAACCTCCGATAGTTTCCCAGGGTTGGATCAGATCAACGTGCTGATGGGACGTCCAAACAATTATAAAGCCACGCGGCTGGTGGATCGTGGAAAGAGACAATAACTTGATATATACGAGGCCCTATAGGTATTTGGCCAATTTTACACATCCTTGCCGGAGTGTGGGGCTACATTAATGCAACAACTGGAAAAGATGCGTACATTATATGTCTCCTAATGAAGAGATTGTCCCTAACCACTTTAACCTATCCTATTGAGCTGATTAGTAAGGTTTAGTTGGTAACATGCCGGGATCAAACAGTTAGAGCACGGTCAGCGACCTCAGTGTAAAATTGATGATGGTAGGAATAAGTGATGCGGATATAAATGTTGCTGTTTAGTATTTCCTAGCATACTGCGGTCTAAGTTTTCTATAATTACACAAAACATATCAATGGAATGGCTATCTGCCATATACAACTAACCAATGCGATGAACAATGACAATTTATATATGAATTAATGAGGTAGTACGTATCTGGTTGAATGACCTAAATGGTGTGGTTAGTTAAATAGTTAAAGCACCTACATTAAATAAGGTCAGGCCAGGTGAGCTAATAAATAAAGTCTGGTTCATGTGATGTCGTGAAAATAACACTCACTACTAAAATGTTGATTTTCAACACTGTTATTAGGTCACTATTTTTGAAAGCATAGTAAGATCTAGTCTAGTAAGTCACATGTTTGTATTCGAGCACACGCTATTTAGTAATACTCAATAAACTGTCGTTCAGGTGGGTGAATGTCATTCAGCATGTAACTAAAGGGTAGTCATTTCCCGGAAATCGCACCAAGAATTTGCACAAAAACCGTTTGACTATTTTTTTAGCAAGTATGTCATATAATAGAGATTATGATAATTTGACAACATAAATGCAATGATTCACGCGAATCTAACTTAAACCTACTTAAATCAACACTCCATAATCTGGAAGATACACGAAGATGAAAAAGACCGAGCCGGTCCATAAAACAACTCAATCGAACAAAAAAGTCACGTGATAAAAAAAGATTTACAGGAATTTCATTCATAAAATCAATAGTAGTGGAATATCCCGACGGAAGAATTCGTTAACAACCAATCGCATTATTCAATAGTAGTGGAATATCCCGACGGAAGAATTCGTTAACAACCAATCGCATTACTCCTGCTCGTATTTGAGGCTAATAGGTTTATTTTACTTGCAACTGCTCCGCCAACACCAAGCGACTTAATCGTTTTCATTTCTCAGGCGTTTAAGCAATTTGTCTCGTATGTCTTATTCCATGCTAGATCATTTTATGTTTGTTAAAATCTAAGGGAAATAATAACATGTTTGGATTGGGAGTTCATTGTATAACGTCGTTGTTTTCATAGCGTGTTTCTTGAATTTTTTTTTATCATGTCACATTTGGAATCCTATTTAAACATAGTACAAACTCGAATTGACAAAAGGATTATTTGTTACAAAGAAGAAATTTAGATTTTCAAATAATTCAATCATACCTTGAACCCGCAAAGCTTACATCATGTAAAATTCACTGCTGGCAAATCAAATCATATTTGCCGAGTGTCGTCCTCGACTGATTTGTTGGGATTTCACCAACACCATTGCTTTCTCACGGCTAATAGTTATAGATGACTGTATTTTTTGGCAATATTAGCAAATGGTTACCCCCTAGATGATAATATTAAACTGAAGTCAAGAACAAACTAATTTAGGACAGTCAGCAGATTTCGCGCAATGGCAGTTTTATTTTTGTAATTGTTTTTAAACCATCGGCATAAAAAACTGTGAGATGGTGTGAAAGTGGTATACCGGCCAGCCCTACTTCCTCAGACCTAGAACAGTCAACCCCTGAAGTTTCAAAGCAATCCACTAAAAAGTCATGGAGTTATCTTCCGGAAACCAATTTTTAAGATGGTAGCCAGGGGCTGGTGGCCATATTGGATTTTGGATCATCTACAAATTCGATAGGTTTCTTCCTCAGATCTTGCCCAGTAATCCCACATGTGAAGTTTCAAAGGGATCCACTAAACAGAATTGGAGTTATCAATCGGAAACCGATTTTTAAGATGGCCATCTTGGATTTGGATTATCTTCGAATAAGTTTCTTCTTCAGACCAAGTCCAACCACCCTATGAAGTTTCAAAGCGATCTGATAAACAGTAACAGAGCTATCACCCGGAAACCAATTTTAAAGATGGCCACCGGTGTCTGACGGCCATCTTGAATTTCAGATCATCGTAAATTCCGATAGATTTCTTCCCCAGACCTAGTCCAATGACCCTATAATGTTTAAACGCAATCCGATAAGCAGCAACAAAGTTATCATCTAGAAACCAATTTTCAAGATGGCGCCGATGGCTGGTGGCCATCTTGGATTTCGGATCACTGTCGATTTCAATAGGTTTCTTCCTCAGACCTAGTTCAATTATCTTATGAAGTTTCAAAGCGACCCGATAAATGGTAGCAGAGTTATTGTGCGGAAATCGCCCACCCATAAACCCCATCACATACCATCCACATTTTTTGGGCGGGATATAAAAATTGCTAAGGATAATGTACAATAAAAGAAATCATTGAACATAGGGATACAGATAAGAACCCATACAGCCTTAACTACATTTATTTTGTAATTATCAATGCAGTAAGCAATGCCAAATATTGTGCAACCAAGCGCAGTGACAGATGTGTCCGACCCCACATACTGTGAAGGAAATACAGTCAACTACAGATGAGTCTCCCAAGTGCCGCAGCCAGGGTTTCGTGGCTACTCAGTACTGCGATTACAGCACTACTAGCACTGATTACAGTCTGACACATTGTTTGCATGCTGTCAATCAAAGATCGGCTGGTGGTGTTGACTGGCTGTGATGAAATTGATCCCAAGCATGCTCATTGGGATTCAAGTCTCGAGACCGATACCCTCCTGATAGAGGTTAACATCGTTGCTTTGTGTGGTTGCTCCTTATCACCTATCAGAATGGGCTCTTATCTTATCGCACAAGCATAGGGCCTGGAGAACTTCATCCCTATAGCTCACACAAGTCAGAGAACCAGTCTACATAGAGTAGAAGTCTGTATGGCCATGAGCACTGCCACCTCGCACCATGACGGTCATGGTCCATCATCGTGTTGACATTAGCAAAGCTTTCATTTTGATGTCCCCACACACGAACATGTTTATTGTGAAAATGCAAGCAGATTCACTCTGATGAAGATAACTTCTCATTGGGCAGGAATCCAGTTAAGATGTTCATTCCAGTATTACTTCACGGTGCCTCCACGTCAAAGGCACCCTCACACCAGGCCTGCAAGCCCTCAAACCACAGGCATACAGTGTGTTTCTAACACTCTGAGTGGATATCGCCAAAACCATTGTGTGTCTAACGTGGTTTCACAATACTGTAGCATTGGTGGCTGTTTTGTTAGGCAGAGATGACAAGGATGCTATCCTGTGTGTGGGTGTGTGGTAGCCCTCACACATACTTCATTATGACATCATATGTCCACTTGACCAATCTCCTGGTACCGGATCCATGCCCAAGAGATGACACTCACTGACATCAAGGGCAAAAGCTACTCTTGCTGCATCCAGCCATCTTGTAGCAGACAAATGCCACGAGAACATTTCTGATCATTCAGATGATGTCTGTATGGCATTATTCACTTTGAAGCAGACGAATGCCATGAGAACATTTCTGATCATTCAGATGATGTCTGTATGGCATCATTCACTTTGAAGCAGATGAATGCCACGAGAACATTTCTGATCATTCAGATGATGTCTGTATGGCATCATTCACTTTGAAGCAGATGAATGCCATGAGAACATTTCTGATCATTCAGATGATGTCTGTATGGCATCATTCACTTTGAAGCAGATGAATGCCATGAGAACATTTCTGATCATTCAGATGATGTCTGTATGGCATTATTGTACACAAAGAATCGGCACATTCCTTCAAGTGCAATGAGAAAAGGAATTCTATTGTCTTCTGTGGGAAATCTTGTGATTCACTGAATGTCAACAGACTGCATTTTTAAGGGTCAATCCTGTCCAGCATGAGTTAGAGTGACAGCATAATGCCAATCTCACCTGCAAAACGTCCATTTTACCTGTCAGTCTCATTAATCACTTTAAGATTAGGCTAGGATAACTCTGGGGTAGGAAAATCCTGGTATTTATGCATATCTAATTAGAATATCCTTAGAATGTTTTAGTAGTATATATTATTTACTAAATGGGAGATTAATTTAGGATCCCTTAAACATATCCTACATATTTATAACTCTGTGAGTGCATGTATTGGCAAACATATCCTTCATATTTATCACTTTCTGTGAGTGTATGTATTGGCAAAACATATCCTATATATTTATCACTTTCTGTGAGTGTATGTATTGGCAAAGCCGCCAAAAGGTTCTAAGACTACAACAGCTGTCTTCAATCAGATAGACTTCATACTATGCAAGACAGAAACAAAACCCCTACTTCGGAATGCTCATTCATATAGAGGTATAGACCTCAATTTTGGCCATAAGCCAGTCATTACACGACTTCAGATGAACGATCTGTACCTGATGTATAAACGCCATAACAGGCAAGAGGGTAGTCACCTACAACCTACCCAAGCTCATCAGCGACACTGACACTCAAACATCATACAAAAAGGCTCTCGGGGAGAAGATAGCTAACATCGACGTCAGCTCCGATCCGAATAAAGCCCTAACCAAAATACTGAAATTTATGGAATCATCAGCTACCAGCACCATAAAAACAATCGAACTGGGCATACAGATGACCCTCTAGTAGTAAAACTGTCAGCAGAGCAGAAAGCGTTATGGCTGCGCATCTATCAAAGTAGCCAAAGTGAAGACCACACCAAACTACGCCGGGATCGCAATAACTGCACCACATTAGCGAACGCTTACAAGATCTTGCTATTCAACAAGCAGACTCCCTGGCAGATGAAATCACTGCCATGGTTGACTGTCACAAATTGTTTCGGGCAGCCCGGGCCCTGAGAGTTAATGACTACACACCATCACTCACTGTACACAACTCTGAAGAACACTTTATCAGTACTGACCAGGGAAAAGCCGAGGCGATCCGAGAATGGTTCAAAGAACAGTTCACTGACCACGATGATGAACCCTTGAACCCGTTCTCAGGAGACCCCAGGCCATTACTAACATCAATTAAAATAGCAGAAATTGAGAAGGCACTTAAAGCCCTGAAAAATGGATGTGCATCTGGACCTGACGGCATGACAAATGAACTATTCAAATATGCAAGTGACATTATCTCAAAACCGATCACGCACCTAATTAATTCAGCTTTTATGCACCACCTTCCCATCGACGCGGTAGGCCAAGGCACCCTTATCGCAATCGCAATACCCAAGCCCAAGAAGCAACCTGGCCCCCCCATAGAGCTGGGTGGTCTGACGGTAGTACCGTGACGACCGTGGTATACAGTGAACCGATACCGTGACCGTTGCCATTTCCAAATATCGTGAATACCGTCCATAATGTTTGAGCAATATTTGAAAATTATATTCATAAAATCTGACTTGACCAAGGGTAAATAAGTGCTAATAGTGCCAAAAATACAGGCATCCCTAACTATTAGCCGAATTGAGGTGAAAGGTTTGTTGTAAAAACAAACATCAAGACGTCAATTACAAAATAATGACAGGCAGAATTGTATGTCAAACGTACGTCTTGAAAGTCTCACGGTAAAATTGCTTTATTTAAAACATCTAACATTCTCTGGCCGTCAGCCGGTAGTAATTACACTATAATATATTCCCTATTCCCGTTTCTATTATTTGTAATTTATTACTCCAAGCATTTTGTCAATGAACAAACACGCTAGAATAACAAAATAACATACAAACTGCGTGCTATTCAAACACAACAGCAATCTCGCAAAGACGTATCTGATTGGTTGGTCATGAACTAGACCGTGGGAAAATACATTACTACTCTGAATTTATCAATGAAAATTTACTAAAACGTAGTATTTGCTCGCGCCATTTTGATCACGTGTTAATTTATTAACAACAAGCAGCGTTGAAGTCGTTATTTTTTATTTTTCTGGCTTGTTTTAAGAAATTTATTTAAGGATTAAATCCAGTTTAAATAACGACACCTAAAAATTATAGTGTTTTAGTTTTTGTAATTCATTTTTCGACTGGCTACACGTCGGAAGTTCGCGGAAATAGCTTTTTACACGCATTGTTGACGTGAAGCATGGCGAGTAACGAGTCTGCACATCGGGTACTCGGTAATTAGAAGAAGCTTTGGAATCGGCTATATTCAATGTCGTGTTATATGTATGTGTATAGGCCTGTTTTCGCGAGTAACAGAATATACGATTCCAACAGAAATAAAAGAGTACAACACTCGCCCCGTTTAAATACTCGCGGATTTGTCTGGACTCTGTTTATCAAAGCGCTCGACTGCCAAAATAAAATATACCGTTTGCTGGTCGCACGCATTAATAGCAAGAACACTCCAGATTGAAAATAGTGCACCCCAATGCCTCAAACAGCGGGTTAAAGTTAGCGAGTCGACCACACCCTTTGACCGATATTCCCGTGAATGATATTACGTCAATAAAAATAGTGACCTAATAAAATCGTGAAACTAAACAGTCGCAATAGCCATGTTTCTCTTCTCTAAATCAGGAAGCCGATTTATTTATTTTACCCCCCCCGCTCACCCAGCCAATCTGTGGCCCTTTGTGCTCCTCAACAGCATACGGAAAATCCTGTCCAATGTTACTTTATGCCGCATCTGAGACAAGATCGATGACTTCACTGGATCATGTCAAAGTGGCTTCAAACGTGGACGCAGCTGCACAGACATTGTATGGGCTCAATGCATGCTTGTGATGGTAGTCATGTACAAACACTGGGATTTCCACAAAATGAGCCTTTGACACAATTAAACACTCAAATATCCTAGATGTACTACACCACGCCAGCTGCAATGAAGATGAGCTACGACTAGTGAGACTACTGCTTGCAGATACCAAGATGATAGTACGAGTCAAGTCAGTGAAGTTTGTAGAGTTTGACACATCAATCGTCTCCCCACAAGGAGATGGTTTATCGCTGGTGCTTTTCATCTGTTACCTTGCTGCTGCATTGAAATCCGTACGGGAAAGTTCCACAAGACCAAACCCCGCCAGTGTCAATACTGGGTATGCCGCTAGAGATGGAATATGACAATGATGTGGACTTCATAGATGAGGAAAGGAAACCCCTTGATGAACTTCTCCCAATAGCTTCAAGCAAACTAAAAATTGGGAATCTCTCTATGAATGAATCCAAAACAGAGTTCACCCACATATATCTATCTACAAAGCATGAATCTAAAGAAAATGACGATCCGCTTCATGGCGGTGAACCATGGAGGAAAAGTAAAATCCTGGGCTCACTGCTTTGCAGTACTGTTGACATTGCTACACGCTGCGTCATGGGGAACATAGCTTTCCAGTCCTTCTGCCCTTGATTAAAAGGCCACGTTTATGCAATGCAACCTGTACATCCTTGATGCTGTATAACTGTAACAACTGGGCAGCTCCAAAGGAAGCTCTAGACAAACTCGATGCCTGCCACCGCAAACACCTACGCACCATCATTGGACACCGATGGCCAGACAGCACAATTTCCAACGATGCACTATACAAGATGTGTAATATGTCGCCGCTGTCTGTAAAGGTCGCCCAGCAAAGACGGTCCATGTTTGACCATGTGCTAAGGATGTCAGAAGAGACACCAGCACAGAGAGCCTTGGAATTCGCCCTACTCAGAGCCAGCAAATACAAAGCCAGGAGAAGACATCATTGCATAAATCTGCTAAGCGTGCTATGAGGTGACCTCAAGAAAGCAGGACTCGGTACACTCAAGTCAAGAATGGACCTGAGGATGCGAAGAATTATGGCTGAGGACAAGACACAGTGGGCAAAAATGAAGGACTGATTGCAGCTGTAGGATATTTCTACTACTACAGCCGCAGAAAAAAGTAATCATACAAGTATTGGCAAAACATAGCCTACATATTTATCACCTTCTGTGAGTGTGTGTATTGGCAAAACATATCCTACGTTTTTATCACTTTCTGTGAGTGTATGTATTGGCAAAACATATCCTACATATTTATCCCTTTCTGTGAGTATATGTTTTGGCGCTTTCATCTATGAATTCCCCAGATCTCATTTTCAAGCCAAACATACAGGAAGTGTTGAATATTATAAAATTAATTTGACGGGAAGCCATTGCTGCAGCAGCTTTTAAGTTACATTAATTTCACCATACTCAACAGAATAAACTTAAAATCGTAAATAATATACTTTTTCTAGGATTTGTTGGTGAAAGGGGGCATGTGTAGTGTGTGTGTATATACGTCCTGGCAGCGTAACACTTTTATAACTGCACATCAGGCACGATAATGTAGGTAATGTTCTGCTAAATAAAGTACAATTTTTGAAGCAGTTGCTGCCATAGTCCAAGTCTTTTCAATATATTCTAAATGTGTCTTAGAAATGGAGACAAATCTGACAGATGAATTATTTTTCCAATACCACTGTCGCCACCAAAATCTGCAGCATCGCCTTCATCATCATCATTAATATCATAATCATCAATATCATCATCATCATCATCATCATCAATATCATCATCATTATCAATATCATCATCATTATCATCATCTTTATTTGATGCGGGTACATCTTCATTAAAGGACAATTCTGGGATGATAAAAAGTGTGCTTTATTTGAAAGATTATTACATGTTCAATGAAATTGCACTAGAATAATAACCAGATAGAAATAGCATAACCAACTACCGCTAGATAAAGTCGGTAAAATTGACAATTTTTCACACATCGGGGCGCTGCCATTTTAACGCGTCTAGCGATGCCAGCCCCGCGCCACTGCTATTACTATGACTGGAGGAGTGAGGCCAATAGATGCGGGTATATATTTTAAAGAAGTATACATAAATGATAATAGCAAACGAACCGCTGAAGCGATTCCAATGATTCTGGTATCTCTAAATAGGTGCCGACATCGGGATTAATATGACATAATGGATGTTAATATCGGACAAGAGGTTCAAAAGACTAGAATATATAAAAAAAGATATTCATCTAAGATACGATCTGAGAATAGGTTATCCTTTTCTGGGTAAAATTCAGCATGAGATGTTTTTTGTCTCGTAGACTATCTTTGCGTATTGTCATTAAATTGCCTGACCAATTATAATTTTGCTCACGTGAATATTGCCAGAGATATCACCAAATGAATTAACATTTTGACATACAATCTGGGAATTTTCATCGCCGATCAATATTGCCCGGCAAGCTGTAGTAATTTCAACAATTAAGATATTTTGATGGAATTTTTCCCGTTATGTGATAACATTGTAAAGCTTCGGCACAGCAAATTCTGTCATTGTAGCTGTAATACTCATTCTGATATGGGCTGATGGATAGAGCGCATCCTGAAATTTTTGTTTGAAATTTCGCTGGCTTAGTTTTTCCCGCAGAGTGTATCTTTTGAACCACTAGGCCGATTTTGCATAAATCTTTGAATTTGCAGCTACAGGTAGGTATCAGTATAACTGCAATCGGTTGTGTGGTTCCGGCAATATTATCATATCATAAGTTTTCTTGGAATATATGTTTACACTGCCTGTGACACACGCTATAACGGTATCTTGAGTTGGCTGAGTATTTTGACAATACGCACATGTCAAGTGTGCCACTTCATTTAACCCTTATCGCATGGTGTAAAATACGTAATAGCCTACTAACAGAGATAGCGCCGGGGTACATTTTGAAAAACGTGTTGCTGTCCTACACAGCAAGGACTTACAGCAGCATTGTTACCAAAATTAACACATTTATTCTGATAGGGTAGAGAAAATGGAATCTATGCTTCAGTGGTCTACGGGTTAATGATTCCCCACTGACTTCGGATACTAGAATTACTTGAAAAACTTACTAGCTTAACTGGACAATATCCTAACGATTACAAATTAGCACACGTTAGGCCTCCATGCATATACATATTTACTGTACAGCCTTCGTGCTCGGCAAAGATAACGTTGGTGCGGGGATGACGTCAGGATCTCGTGAAATCTCGCTATCGCTGTAAGAAAATGGCGCCGCCCGGGAGAGAAAATAATCCCATGTTTACGATGGTATAATTACTCGTATTATTTGTCTTGTTTTTATTTAGGATCCAATATGTTAGTCATATAATAGTCTTTCAAATAAAGTACACTTTTACCAATCCCAGAATTGTCCTTTAAAATGATTTTCCCGAGGCTCTCAGAATAGAGTATGTACAGAGGAAAGCGTGTGTATGCATTCTGGTATCCCCCTGGGGTAATCTGGCGAAAAGCAGCCACCATCAATATCATCATAATCATCATCATCATCCATCATCATCGTCCATCATCATCATCAACATTCACTATGGTATTTTTTATGATAATGGGTATGGGTGGAGCTGGATGTGGCGAGAGGAGAGGAGGGATTGAAGGATGTTCATCTACTCGTCACTTGAACAAACATGGCTTTGATGAAACCGGATCTTTAGCACGATTGCACCGAGAGATAATTACCTTGCGTGAATCCAGTGAGAATGATTGTATAGATTATGCCAAAGCGGTAGAGGTCCCCAGTAACCATCTTGTAGATCATGGTTACAAATGGACCGGTGAGTTGCACACTCCTAGTAAGCACAAATCAAACGGCACCAACATGAAATATTAACAAGCATTAAAGCAATGGAGGAATCCAGTTTATTCATCAATCATATGACATCATAATCAATTACATGACGTGTAGGAATAATAATCAAGGACGTAAGGAATGACATAGGTAAGTTCATCACGAATGCTTAATTGATGATGGACAAAGCGTTGTTGCATGAATTGTGTCTTTACTATTTTATAAATATGCTGTTGAATATTTTGAAACTATTTAGACTTGGGACTGTTGCTGCCACAGGCATCAACAGCACCCTGTAAAATTAGTTTCAAAATATTCAACAGCTTACCTGATGCATAGTTTTCTGGAAATTGATAGTTAGGTAGTTCAAGGATTGATCCATCCCAACACGGGTGACGTGTGGGTGGAGCTTAGGTAAAGATGGGCGGGGTATAGCTAAAACTGGATTCCTCCATTCTTCCAGTTGGAGTGATGTCATAAGTCACATGACACTGGTTAGTTATTGCACTACAATTTTATGTTCAGTAAAGCAAAGCTATACACAACATTATGTTAATAAACATTCAGATGTCAAATGTTTCAATGCCACAAGCCACCAGATAATAATTTCAATGGACACTATATGTCTGGACCTGCTCATTATTTTGAAAACAGTTTGACTGAAAGTTGTTGGTGACTTATCCACCAACAATAGACCTTTCCACTTTATCCATCCATCCTATGATGTCATAGTCAACTATGTGATGCATAGAATGACATCAAAATGAATGACGTCATGCATGACATTGTTAAGTACGTCACAAATTAGTATTTGAAGACGGACTATGCGTTGTACGAATTGTATGTCTTTACTATCAAATAAATATTTTGTTGAATACTTTGAAACTAATTAGACTGGGCGCTGTTGCTGCCATGGGCAAAATATTCAACAGCTTACCTGTATAGTTTTCCGGAAATTGACAGGGCGTTCAGGGATCGATCAATCCCAAAATGGTGACGTGTGGGTGGAGCTTAGCTAGTGATTGGTGGGGCATAGCTAAAACTGGTACATGAGTGGCTTATCCACTAACAACTTTCTGCCAATTTGTTTTCAAAAGATTTAGCATATCGAGTGAAGAATGTAGTCTGCAGAAATTCAGCAGGGAGACAGGTACAGGTATGTGAATTGTGATCAAATGAATTTGGGCCACCATTCTTTCATGGGTTTTAATGTTCAGTGCCACATGACTGATCCGACCTCAAGAATATGCCAGCAGCTCCATGAAAACAAAAACAATGAAAAACAAAAACATTACAAACAGCTTTTGTGAATTCTGTGCAGTCACATACAGCCAAATAGCTGAGCAGTCACATATAGCCAAATAGCTGAAGTCACATACAGCCAAATAGCTGAGCAGTCACATACAGCCAAATAGCTGAACAGTCACATACAGCCAAATAGCTGAACAGTCACATACAGCCAAATAGCTGAGCAGTCACATACAGCCAAATAGCTGAACAGTCACACACAGCCAAATAGCTGAACAGTCACATACAGCCAAATAGCTGAGCAGTCACATACAGCCAAATAGCTGAACAGTCACATACAGACAAATAGCTGAGCAGTCACATACAGACAAATAGCTGAACAGTCACATACAGGCAAATAGCTGAACAGTCACATACAGACAAATAGCTGAGCAGTCACATACAGCCAAATAGCTGAACAGTCACATACAGCCAAATAGCTGAACAGTCACATACAGCCAAATAGCTGAATAGTCACATACAGCCAAATAGCTGAACAGTCACATACAGCCAAATAGCTGAACAGTCACATACAGCCAAATAGCTGAACAGTCACATACAGACAAATAGCTGAGCAGTCACATACAGACGAATAGCTGAACAGTCACATACAGCCAAATAGCTGAATAGACACATACAGCCAAATAGCTGAACAGTCACATACAGCCAAATAGCTGAACAGTCACATACAGCCAAATAGCTGAGCAGTCACAGTAAACTACATTTACTTTGTCATAGAAATTCTACATAATTTTTTGCTAATGCACGATTTTCTTAGACAGCAATAGTAGCTTGATTGTTGTGTACATTTCCGTTTCTATGTTTTCTTAGACAGCAATAGTAGCTTGATCGTTGTGTACATTTCCGTTTCTGTTTTCTTAGACAGCAATAGTAGCTTGATCGTTGTGTACATTTCCGTTTCTGTTTTCTTAGACAGCAATAGTAGCTTGATCGTTGTGTACATTTCCGTTTCTGTTTTCTTAGACAGCAATAGTAGCTTGATCGTTGTGTACATTTCCGTTTCTATGTTTTCTTAGACAGCAATAGTAGCTTGATCGTTGTGTACATTTCCGTTTCTGTTTTCTTAGACAGCAATAGTAGCTTGATCGTTGTGTACATTTCTGTTTCTATGTTTTCTTAGACAGCAATAGTAGCTTGATTGTTGTGTACATTTATGTTTCTATGTTTGGAATAATTAAGAATCTACTCAATGATGATATGCGAGCTGTGAAGGGTTGTTTTCTAAACATCAAGAATACAACAAATATTGTTTCTTAATAATATATTGGAAACAAGGGCAATCAGGTATTACATATCCTCCCTCGTCCACCCATTTTTGTCACATTTAAAAAAGTTTTGATTATCCAGAATTTTTTGCATCACAGTGAAAGTTGTGGGACCCCTAGTGCATAGTCACATGCTTTCCTGTGTTAAACTTTGATCCCAATAGGGCCAGTAGATTCTTAGATATTCACACATACTGGCCGCCTGTTATTCACACATACTGGGCACCTGTTATTCACACATACTGGGCGCCTGTTATTCACAAGTACTGGACACCTGTTATTCACACATACTTGACGCCTGTTATCCTCACATACTGGACGCCTGTTATTCACATATTGGACGCCTGTTATTCACACATACTGGACGCCTGTTATTCACACATACTGGACGCCTGTTATTCACACATACTGGATGCCTGTTATTCACACATACTGGATGCCTGTTATTCACACATACTGGATGCCTGTTATTCACACATACTGGATGCCTGTTATTCACACATACTGGATGCCTGTTATTCACATATTGGACGCCTGTTATTCACACATACTGGACGCCTGTTATTCACACATACTGGACGCCTGTTATTCACACATACTGGATGCCTGTTATTCACACATACTGGACGCCTCTTATCCACACATACTGGACACCTGTTATTCACACATACTTGGCGCCTGTTATTGACACATACTGGACGCCTGTATTTCACACATACTGGACGCCTGTTATTCACACATACTGGACGCCTGTTATTCACACATACTGGATGCGTTATTCACACATACTGGACACCTGTCATTCACACATATTGGACGCCTGTTATTCACACATACTGGACGCCTGTTATTCACACATACTGGACGCCTCTTATCCACACATACTGGACACCTGTTATTCACACATACTTGGCGCCTGTTATTGACACATACTGGACGCCTGTATTTCACACATACTGGACGCCTGTTATTCACACATACTGGACGCCTGTTATTCACACATACTGGATGCGTTATTCACACATACTGGACACCTGTCATTCACACATATTGGACGCCTGTTATTCACACATACTGGACGCCTGTTATTCACACATACTGGACGCCTCTTATCCACACATACTGGACACCTGTTATTCACACATACTGGACACCTGTCATTCACACATACTGGATGCCTGTTATTCACACATATTGGACGCCTGTTATTCACACATATTGGACGCCTGTTATTCACACATACTGGACGCCTATTATCCACACATACGTGGCGCCTGTTATCCACACATACTCGACGCCTGTTATTCACACATACTGGACGCCTGTTATTCACACATACTGGACACCTGTTATTCACACATACTCGACACTTGTTATTCACACATACTGGGAGCCTGTTATTCACACATACTGGATGCATGTTATTCACATATACTGGACACCTGTTATTCACACATACTGGATGCCTGTTATTCACATATACTGGACGCCTGTTATTCACACATACTGGACGCCTATTATCAACACATACTGGACGCCTGTTATTCACACATACTGGATGCATGTTATTCACACATACTGGATGCATGTTATTCACATATACTGGACGCCTGTTATTCACACATACCGGATGCATGTTATTCACATATACTGGACGCCTGTTATTCACACATACTGGACGCCTGTTATTCACACATACTGGGCGCCTGTTATTCACACATATTGGACGCCTGTTATTCACACATACTGGACGCCTGTTATTCACACATACTGGGTGCCTGTTATTCACACATACTGGATGCCTGTTATTCACACATACTGGACACCTGTTATTCACACATACTGGGCACCTGTTATTCACATATACTGGACGCCTGTTATTCACACAAACTGGGCGCCTGTTATTCACACATATTGGACGCCTGTTATCCACACATACTGGGCACCTGTTATTCACACATACTGGACACCTGTTATTCACACATACTGGACGCCTGTTATTCACACATACTGGGCGCCTGTTATTCACACATACTGGACGCCTGTTATTCACACATACTGGACGCCTATTATCCACACATACTGGACGCCTGTTATTCACACATACTTGGCGCCTGTTATTGACACATACTGGACGCCTGTATTTCACACATACTGGACGCCTGTTATTCACACATACTGGATGCCTGTTATTCACACATACTGGATGCGTTATTCACACATACTAGACACCTGTCATTCACACATACTGGATGCCTGTTATTCACACATATTGGATGCCTGTTATTCACACATATTGGACGCCTGTTATTCACACATACTGGACGCCTCTTATCCACACATACTGGGCGCCTGTTATCCACACATACTCGACGCCTGTTATTCACACATACTGGATGCCTATTATCCACACATACTGGACGCCTGTTATTCACACATACTGGACACCTGTTATTCACACATACTCGACACCTGTTATTCACACATACTGGGAGCCTATTATTCACACATACTGGGTGCCTGTTATTCACATATACTGGACGCCTGTTATTCACATATACTGGATGCCTGTTATTCACACATACTGGGCGCCTGTTATTCACACATATTGGATGCCTGTTATTCACACATACTGGACGCCTGTTATTCACACATACTGGACACCTGTTATTCACACATACTGGGCGCCTGTTATTCACACATATTGGACGCCTGTTATTCACACATACTGGACGCCTGTTATTCACACATACTTGGTGCCTGTTATTCACACATACTGGGCACCTGTTATTCACACATACTGGGTGCCTGTTATTCACACATACTGGGCGCATGTTATTCACACATACTGGATGCCTGTTATTCACACATACTGGGCGCCTGTTATTCACACATACTGGGCGCCTGTTATTCACAGATACTGGGCGCCTGTTATTCACACATACTGGACGCCTGTTATTCACACATACTGGATGCCAGTTCTGTCCGTGCCTTAAAATTTGTACCAAATTTGGATCAGTGAGTCTTTGACATACAGCTCTGGACACACACAGACAAACACACAAACAGACACACACAGACAGAGACATGCACGCACACACAAACAGACACAGTCAATCACAATATCAATGTCCCATTATGGGGTGAGGGTAACCAGTATTTTGTTCAGTACTGGTATTTATTCAGAGAAATTTTCAAATGATGTGATGATTGCATTATTTACAATGATTTCTGCTAGAAACCTAAATTACGAGTCCCAAAGCTGTAGATTCACAACACTGAAAGAAGTAATATTCTGCTGAATATTTTGAAACACATTTTGCTGGAATATATTGTTGTCTTCGGCACAAGCTGTTCCAGTCACATGTCATCAGAAAGTATTAGACAGCATATAACTGACTGCATTTGACAACAAGTAAAAACGACCACAAGCTGACATATTTTGTGAAAATCTCCTTTAGCCAGCTGTAATCACAGCACTAAATCTGGGCAAAATACAGATAAAATGTTGCTAACAAGAGGCCCAAGGGGCCTGTATTGCTCACCTGCAATTATTGACAACAGGCACAAATGAACAAAACAAGATGCCCACTGGAAAAATTTACTAATCAAATTTCTGTGAAGGTTTAGCCAAGCTTTACTAAAATTAGCCCAGTGGTTAATTTGCAGAAAATCCTAGATGTCCACCAAAAAAGTCTAAATTTTGATTGATTCATGGCGGACATGTTGTTTTGCCATATCTCCATCAAACAAACTCTAATGGTTTTTAGTCCCTAATCATATCTATCAAATTTTGTCCCGACCCGGCCAGCAGTTCTGGAGTTGTTTTTGTGAAAACTAGGTCATCCAAGATGGCCGCTGAATGATTTGGCCAACCTGGTTCCCTTGAACAAACTCAATCCTGCATATGGTTTCGGAGATTTTGACGTTTATAAACATCTGCCAATATCCAAGATGGCTGCCAGCCAAATCAGTCAATCGGCTTTGTTTAAACAAACATGGATCTCTATGCCCTAAGAATGCTTCCTGCCAAACATACTTGAAATCGGTCAAGTGGTTCTCGAAAAGACGACATTTTTAATTTCCCATTGCTTTAGTATGGGAAATTTTGGCCGGAAAATGATCCAAGATGGTCCACAAACTGTTTATCCGACACTTTTGAAAGTGCTAAATTTGAAATCAGCATACCCAGAAACCTAGATAAAACCAAGTTTGGCTTGAAAATCCATCAGATAAAAAAATCCAAAATGGCAGCCAAAGGCGCTACATTTTGATTTGACCAGGGCATCCATGTTTTTTACCCATCAACTTCCCTTGAACAAACTTTAATGATCCTTAGGCCCTAATGATATCTCCCAAATTTGGGCACAATTCCTTCCGCGGCTCTAGGGAGTCGTTTTCGTGAAAACTAGGTCATCCAAGATGGCCACCGAATGATTTGACCAATCACATTCACTTGGTTCAGCTCTTGCGCTAGATAGATCATATTTGATAACTTTTGAATCGATTGCTGTAATGGTTTTGGAAAAGAAGATTCTTAAAGACGTTTCTAAGAATAGGCTAAAATCCTTTCAGGTCAGGTGAGCTAACAATCTAATGTATCCAAGTTCAATTGCGCTAATGGAGGAATCTAGTTTTAGCTCTGCCCCACCCATCTTTAGCTAAGCTCCGCCCACACTTCACCTGTGTGATTAATCGATCGCTGAACTCACTGACTATCAATTTCCAGAAAACTATACAGGTACCGTATTCCTTCTATTATAAGCCTAGGTTTCTATTAGGAGTGAAGAAGAAATTTCACTGGCAGAATGTCTGAGAAAGCGCTTCTCTTAGGATAGTGATGAAGAAATTTCACCGGCAGAATGTCCGAGAAAGCGCTTCTATTAGGATAGTGATGAAGAAATTTCAACGGCAGAATGTCCGAGAAAGCGCTTCTATTAGGATAGTGAAGAAATTTCACCGGCAGAATGTCCAAGAAAGCTCTTCTATTAGGGAGTTTTCCCCAAAAATGTTTAAGGCATAGGCCTCTAATAGGAGGTAAGCTGTTGAATATTTTAAAACCGATTTGAACAATTGCAGCAACAGTGCCCAGTTGAATTAGTTTCAAAATATTCAACAGCATCTTTATTAAATGGTAAAGACATACAATTCGTACAACACAGCTTAGTCTGTCATCAATTAAGCATTTTCGTGATGAGCTCAGACACTGTTCTCGATATGAGATGAGTATAATATTCGGGAACTCGACACTATTCTTGATATGAGATCAGTATAATATCAAGAGCTCTGACACTATTTTCTATATGAGATCAGTACAATATCACAGAGCTATGACACTATTCTTGATATGAGATCAGTATAACATCACAGAGCTTGGACACTATATTCGATATGAGATCAGTATAATATCACAGAGCTTGGACACTATTATCGATATGAGATCAGTATAACATCGAGGAGCTCCGACACCATTCATGATAAGACAAGTATAATATTGCAGAGCTATGACACTATTCTCAATATGAGATCAGTATATCAGCGCTCAGACACTATTCTTGATATGAAATCAGTATAATATCACACACAGCTATGACACTATTCTTGATATGAGATCAGTATAATATCACAGAGCTATGACACTATTCTCAATATGAGATCAGTATATCACAGACCACCGACACGATTCTTGATATGAGATGATTATAAAATCACAGAGCTCTGACAATAATCTTGATATGAGATTAGTATAATATCAGAGCTTAGACACTATTCTTGATATGAGATCAGTAAAATATCACAGAGCTCTGACACTATTCTTGATATGAGATCAGTAAAATATCACAGAGCTCTGACACTATTCTTCATATGAGATCAGTATAATATCGAGGAGCTCTGACACTATTCTAGATATGAGATTAGTATAATATCGAGGAGCTCTGACACTATTCTAGATATGAGATGAGTATAATATCACAGAGCTTAGACACTATTCTTGATATGAGATCAGTATAATATCGAGGAGCTCTGACACTATTCTCGATATGATCTCAGTATAATATCACAGAGCTTAGACACTATTCTTGATATGAGATCAGTATAATATCATAGAGCTCCGACACTATTCTTGATATGAGATCAGTATAATATCTAGGAGCTTGGACACTATTCGGATCAGTAAGCTGCGTCATCCTCCACATTGTGTAGGTCTCAATGTTCATGTTTTCCACTGATTTGAGGCTTAAGAGGTATGGTACGGATGGCAAGGATTAGATTGTGAGATGCTTATATCGTTAGTTGTTCACACAATTTGACTAAGCACATTAAGGGTCAAATTTCAATAAAATGACATTAAATTTTTAACACAGAAAACGTAAATTCACACACCAAGAGAATATTTTTGAAAATTTATCACTGGACTTACTGGCTCGCTTGTCGAATAATTTGTGGTAAAATTTCAAAAATAGCACTGCAAAGGCTGGTTTGTGCCGGTGGGGCCATTAACAACTTAATTCAATGAGTCAGGCTAGTTAGTCTATAGCTGTATCTACGACATTAGTCTATAGCTGTATCTATGACAATAGTCCATGTAGCTGTATCTATGACATTAGTTCATGTAGCTGTATCTATGACATTAGTTCATGTAGCTGTATCTATGACATTAGTCTATAGCTGTATCTATAACTTTAGTCTATAGCTGTATCTATGACATTAGTCTATGTAGCTGTATCTATGACATTAGTCCATGTAGCTGTATCTATGACATTAGTCCATGTAGCTGTATCTATAACATTAGTCTATAGCTGTATCTATAACTTTAGTCTATAGCTGTATCTATGACATTAGTCTATGTGCTGTACCTATGACATTAGTCCATGTAGCTGTATCTATAACATTAGTCTATAGCTGTATCTATAACTTTAGTCTATAGCTGTATCTATGACATTAGTCTACTTAGCTGTACCTATGACATTAGTCCATGTAGCTGTATCTATAACATTAGTCTATGTAGCTGTATCTATAACTTTAGTATATAGCTGAATCTATGACATTAGTCCATGTAGCTGTATCTATGACATTAGTCCATGTAGCTGTATCTATGACATTAGTCCATGTATCTGTATCTATGACATTAGTCCATGTATCTGTATCTATGACATTAGTTCATGTAGCTGTACCTATGACATTAGTCCATGTAGCTGTATCTATGACATTAGTCCATGTAGCTGTATCTATGACATTAGTCCATGTAGCTGTATCTATAGCATTAGTTCACAAATGCAAAATACTAAAACAAGCGTTGTTCACTTCAAAGACTGTACCTTGTGAGAAACCAATCATGAAGATAGAATAAATAAAGACAAATCGCATAAGATCAGATACAATAATGCGATACATCATTACTATGTACATTCCCACAAAAGAGGTCGTCCTGTAACACAAGTGAGCAAAATAATATACATTATGTCGCTATATCAATATACTCCACCCATTAATACTGTTGCTACAAATCCTCATACCCTACACATCCACTAATACTGCTGCTATACATCTTCGTACCATACACCTCCGCTAATACTGCTGCTATACATCTTCATACCACACACACCCACTAATACTGCTACAAATCATCATACCATACACACCCACTAATACTGCTACAAATCTTCATACCATACACACCAACTAATACTGCTACTGCAAATCTTCATACCATACACACCAACTAATACTGCTGCAAATCTTCATACCATACACACCCACTAATACTGTTGCTACAAATCTTCATACCATAAACACCCACTAATACTGCTGCTACAAATCTTCATACCATACACACCAACTAATACTGCTGCAAATCTTCATACCATACACACCCACTAATACTGTTGCTACAAATCTTCATACCATACACACCCACTAATACTGCAGCTACAAATCTTCATACCATACACACCCACTAATACTGTTGCTACAAATCTTCATACCATATACACCCACTAATACTGCTGCTACAAATCTTCATACCATACACACCTACTAATACTGCTACAAATCTTCATACCATACACCCCCACTAATACTGCTGCCACAAATCTTCATACCATACACAACCACTAATACTGCTGCAAATCTTCATACCATACACATCACTAATACTGCTGCTACAAATCATCATACCATACACACCCACTAATACCGCCGCTACAAATCTTTATACCATACACACCCACTAATACTGCTGCTACAAATCTTCATACCATACACAGCCACTAACACTGCTGCAAATCTTCATATCATACACACCCACTAATACTGCATCTACAAATCTTCAAACCATACACACCTACTAATACTGCTACAAATCTTCATACCATACACAACCACTAATATTGCTGCAAATCTTCATACCATACACACCTACTAATACTGCTACAAATCTTCATACCATACACCCCCCCTAATACTGCTGCTACAAATCTTCATACCATACACAACCACTAATACTGCTGCAAATCTTCATACCATACACATCACTAATACTGCTGCTACAAATCATCATACCATACACACCCACTAATACCGCCGCTACAAATCTTTATACCATACACACCCACTAATACTGCTGCTACAAATCTTCATACCATACACAACCACTAACACTGCTGCAAATCTTCATATCATACACACCCACTAATACTGCTGCTACAAATCTTCATACCATACACACCTACTAATACTGCTACAAATCTTCATACCATACACAACCACTAATATTGCTGCAAATCTTCATACCATACACACCCACTAATACTGCTGCTACAAATCTTCATACCATACACACCTACTAATACTGCTACAAATCTTCATACCATACACAGCCACTAATATTGCTACAAATCTTCATAACATACATACCCACTAATACTGCTGCAAATCTTCATACCATACACACCACTAATACTGCTGCTACAAATCTTCATACCATACACACCCACTAATACTGCTGCTACAAATCTTTATACCATACACACCCACTAATACTGCTGCTACAAATCTTCATACCATACACACCTACTAATACTGCTACAAATCTTCATACCATACACCCCCACTAATACTGCTGCTACAAATCTTCATACCACACACACCTACTAATACTGCTATTACAAATCTTCATACCGTACACACCTACTAATACTGCTGCTACAACTCTTCATATCATACACACCTACCAATACTGCTGCTACAAATCTTATGTGTATATACCTGGCAAAGAATAGAAGAAAGATCCATGATCCTGGCACAGCTAGTATAATGAGCGTGTCCTCGACAGTCTGACAAATCTCCTTGGACAGTACGAAGCTGAGAAATCTTACCGGGATACAGCACAACATTAGCAGACATGAGAATAAAAATAACGTCTTGGCTGGAGCGTGTTTCTATAATACAAATAAGCACAACATTAGCATCAGAGAATAAAAACAACGTCTTGGCTGCAGCATGTTTCTATAATACAAATAAGCACAACATTAGCAGACAAGAGAATAAAAACAATGCCTTGTCTGAAGCATCTTTCTATAATACAAATAAGCACAAGATTAGTGGACATGAGAATAAAAACGTCCCAAATAAATCTTTGGAATTAAATATCAATACAATGTATGTATGTATGATTACTGTATTCTGTGGCTGTAGTAGTAGAAACATTCTACAGCTGCAATCTGTCCTTCTTCGCTTTTGCCCACTGTGTCTTGTCCTCAGCCGAAATCCTTAGCTTCCTCAGGTCCATTCTTGCCTTGAGTGTACTGAGTCCTGCTTTCTTGAGGTCACCTCGTAGCACGCTTAGCAGATTTATGCAATGATGTCCTCTCCTGGCTTTTGTATTTGCTGTCTCTGAGTATGGCGACTTTCAAGGCTCTCTGTGCTGGTGACTCCTCTGGCATCCTTAGCACATGGCCAAACATAGACCATCTTTGCTGGGCGACTTTTACAGACAGCGGCGACGTATTACACATCTTGTATAGTGCATTGTTGGAAATTGTGCTGTCTGGCCATCAGTGTCCAGTGATGGTGCGTAGGTGTTTGCGGTGGCAGGCATCGAGTTTGTCTAGAGCTGCCTTTGGAACTGCCCAGCTGTTACAGTTATACAGCATCAAGGATACGCAGGTTGCATTGTATAAACGTAGCCTCTTTATCAAGGGCATCTTTGATCTACGAATCCATAGCTTCCAGAAGGACTGGAAAGCTATGTTCCCCAAGATGCAGCATGCAGAAATGTCAGCAGTACTGCAAAGCAGTGAGCCCAGGATTTTACTTTTCCTCCATGATTCGCCGCCACGAAGTGGGTCGTCATTTTCTATAGTTTCATGCCTTGTCGATAGGTATATGTGGGTGAACTCTGTTTTGGATTCATTCATGAAGAGATTCTCAATATTTAGTTTGCTTGCAGCTATTGGGAGAAGTTCATCAAGGGGTTTCTTTTCCTCGTCTATGAAGTCCACATCGTCGCCATATTCCATCTCTAGCAGCATGCCCAGTATTGACACGGGGGGGGGTTTGATCTTGTGGAACCTTCCCGCATAGATTTCAATGTGGCAGCAAGGTAGCAGGTGAAAAGCACTGGAGATAGACCATCTCCCTGTGGGGAGCCGATTGATGTCTCAATCTCTACAGACTTCACTGATTTGACTCATACTCTCAGCTTGGTGCAAGTAGTAGTCTCACTAGTCGTAGCTCATCTTCATTGCAACTGGCCTGCCATAGTACATCTAGGATCTTTGAGCGTTTAATTGTGTCGAAGGCGCGTGACATGTCAATGTCGATTTTGTGGAAGTCCCAGTGTTTGGACATGACTACCGACACAAGCATGCGTTGAGCCCATACAATGTCTGCACAGCTGTGTCCACGTTTGAAGCCACTTTGACATGATCCGGTGAAGTAATTGATCTTGTCTCGGATGCAGCATAGAGTAACATTGGATAGGATTTTCCGTATGCAGTTGAGGAGCACAATGGGCTGCAGATTGGCTGGGGGCCCAAGTGGCTTCTTGGACTTGGGTAGTGCGATAAGGGTGCCTTGGCCAACAGCGTCGATGGGAAGGTGGTGCATAAAAGCTGAATTGACTAGGTGCGTGATTGGTTTTGAGATAATGTTACTTGCATATTTGAATAGTTCATTGCTCATGCCATCAGGTCCAGGTGCACGTCCATTTTTCAGGGCTTTAAGTGCCTTCTCAACTTCTGCTGTTTTAATTGGTGTTAGTAATGGCCTGGGGTCTCCTGAGAACGGGTGCGAGGGCTCATCATCGTCATCATCAATACAATACATTTATATTGTGCCATTTATTAATACATTCACTTTCAAAGGCACTGAGTAACAGGTGTGTCTAACTTTTCCATCTATTTTTTCTGTGAGCTGTTGATCTTAATGTTCAGTGACAGTCTGTGTGAGCTGCTGATCTTAATGTTCAGTGGCAGTCTGTATGAGCTCCTGATCTTAATGTCCAGTGGCAGTCTGTGTGAGCTGCTGATCTTAATGTCCAGTGGCAGTTTGTGTCAGCTGCTGATCTTAATGTACAGTGGAAGTCTATGTGAGCTGCTGATATTAATGCCCAGTGGCAGTCTGTGTGAGCTGCTGATCTTAATGTTCAGTGGTAGTCTGTGTGAGCTGCTCATCTTAATGTTCAGTAGCAGTCTGTGTGAGCTGCTGATCTTAATGTTCAGTGGCAGTCTGTTCCAGCATTGTGGAGCAGCAACACTAAATGCTTTGTCACCACAGCACCTTAAATTGGATCGTGGGATAAGAAGTAAGTGTTGGTCTGCGGAATGAAGTGCATGGTGTGGATGATAGGTCATGAGGATATCTTCCAGGTATTCTGGAGCTTCATCATGCAGACATTTCTATGTTAGGACAATTTCAAACTCTATTCATTGACGGACCGGTAGCCAATGGAGATACTTCAAGACAGCTGTTATTCAGTCCCATTTCCTGATATTCGTTCAAACTTGAGCTGCAGAATTTTGCATATGCTGCAGATTGTCCATAGACTTTGTTGTTATACCATATAGAAGACAATTACCATTATCTAATCGTGAAGTGATAAAGGCACATTTAAGTGTTTCCATGGTTTTGTGTGTTAACAAATTTCGGATAGAGGTAATGTTTCATAGATGGAATTGATTTTCATACAGATTGAAATTGTGCATCCTTGTGCATACAGATGGAACTTGTGCATCCATGTCCATACAGAAAAAACATATGCATCCTTGTGCATATAGATGGGACTTGTGCATCCATGTCCACACAGACTGAACTTGTGCATCCATGTCCATACAGATTGAACTTGTGCATTCATGTCCACACAGACTGAACTTGTGCATCCATGTCCATACAGATTGAACTTGTGCATTCACGTCCATACAGACTGCACTTGTGCATCCATGTCCATACAAATTGAACTTGTGCATTCATGTCCATACAGACTGAACTTGTGCATCCATGTCCATACAGATTGAACTTGTGCATACATGCCCATACAGACTGAACTTGTGCATCCACGTCCACAAAGACTGAACTTGTGCATCCATGTCCATACAGATGAAACTTGTGCATCCATGTCTATACAGACTGAACTTGTACATCCATGTTCATACAGACTGAACTTGTGCATCCATATCCATACAGATTGAACTTGTGCATCCATGTCCATACAGACTGAACTTGTGCATCCATGTCCACACAGACTGAACTTGTGCATCCATGTCCATACAGATTGAACTTGTGCATCCATGTCCACACAGACTGAACTTGTGCATCCATGTCCATACAGATGGACCTTGTGCACCCATGTACATACAGACTGAACTTGTGCATCCATGTCTATACAGAAAGAACTTGTGCATCCATGTCAATACAGATTGAACTTGTACATCCATGTCCATACAAATGGAACTTGTACATGCATGTCCATACAGACTGAACTTGTGCTTCCATGTCCATACAGAAAGAACTTGTGCATCCATGTCCATATAGACGGAACTTGTACATGCATGGTCATACAGACGGAACTTGTGCATTCATGTCCATACAGACTGAACTTGTGCATCCATGTCCATACAGACTGAACTTGTGCATCCATGTCCATATAGACGGAACTTGTACATGCATGTTCATACAGACGGAACTTGTGCATTCATGTCCATACAGACTGAACTTGTACATCCATGTCCATGGACTAGTCGATGATTATACCCAAGTTTCTGGCTGATTGAGTTGCCATCATCAGACTGTCTACTAGCTGAATTTCAGTAGTGTTAAGTTTACTGCATTGGTATTTTATCGCTATCATGAGAAACTCGGTTTTGTCTGGGTAGAGTTTTAATTTATTTTGAGTCGTCTACTGACTTAGATCTGTGACACAAGTTTGGACTAGTTGCAGAGCTGTAGTCTCATTTGCAGCTATGTTAGGTTTGAATGTTAGATATAACCGTGTATCATCAGCATACATGTGAGTATGGAGGTCACGTTTTAATCTTCACAATAGGAGCAGAGTACACAGTGAATGATTTCAGGCCAAGAACCGAGCCTTGGAGCTCGAGGAGCTAGAGATACACACAGCTTGGTGTCTGTCTGTGAGGTATGACTGTATCCATGACAAGGCTGTTCTAGTTGTGTCGATGTTTTTGTTTAACCACGTGATAAGTATTTCGTGATCGATTATGTTGAATGCAGCAGACAAATCAAACAGCACCAAGAAAACTACATTGCGGCTGTCTAGTGATCGCAAGATATCATTTTGAACTCTGACTAAGGCTGTTGCTGTTCCATGGTGTTCTATAAAGTGACAAAGTTTTTAGCCAGTCTGTAACTTAGGCTTGCATGATATTGTCCTAGGATGTATCGCGATATATTGTGGTGAAAAAATTGTGATATTTCAATATATCGTATGGCCTATTTTATGGTATATGAATTCACGAGGCGAATTGGTTTTGGGTTGATTTGGACTGCACAGTTTGGCTTATGTATCCATATCGGCTTTGCTATGAATTTTCATATCGGTTTTAATAGAATATGACTTCTAATTTGTAAATTGCAACAAAAACTTGAAATCCAGTCACCAAGATGCTTAAAGAATGATCATTAATAACACGAAAATAGGACAAAATTTCCGGGTATTGCCGCCTTGCACCTTGGCTTAATGTATACCCTGTCCATCATTGCGAGAGTGAAATTATTATATTGGACAACATAAATATTGCATACTCTGTTATAATCATCATTTATTACATCAAAATTAATCCTAAAATTTTATATTTTATGTCTTTGTAAAAACATACAAATCACGTGATATTAGGAATGTACTTTAGATCCATAGACATCTAATGTCTAGATCTGATCCGCATTTACCGAGTACCTGTTACACTAATAATAGTTAGCCTTCAAAAACATCTCGGACAGTTCACCTTGCTGGATAAAGCGTGCATACCATCTCATTTAGCTATCACATTTGTGAACACACCACCTCTTGCCTCCAAAAACAGGAGTGTTCAATATTACGTGATTTATATATTTTATTAATAATAGTTAGCCTTCAGAAACATCTAGGATAGTTCGCCTTGCTTGTTAAAGCGTGTATACCATCTCATTTAGCTATGAGATTTGTAAACACACCACCTCTCGCCTCCAAAAACAGGAGAGCGAGCAATATCACGTGATTTATATATTTTCACCATGCCATTTAATTTTGAAATTAGGATTAGTTTTGATTTTATAAACCATGTTTATTTAAAATATGCAATATTTATATCGTCTCAGGTAATAATTTCACTCCCGCGATCATGGTTTTGAGATATACAGTAAGATGGCAAGAAATTGTACCGGTAAATTGCTTTAAATTTTTGTATTATTATCCATCTTTTAAACAAATTTTACGGAATGAACTTCAACTTTTTATTGACATATTCCTAATCTAAGACCACCCGTTTCTCAGAAATGTTGCTTTGGAAATAAATTGAACAGTGTGGCGTAATAGAAGCTTATGCTACAAATAGACAGAATATGTTCGCGATATTTAGATTATTTTTTTAAATCATATCGTAAAAAATTGTGGCTGAAAAAAAAAAATTGCAATTTTCGATAATATTGGATAATCGTGCAAGCCTACTGTAACTACTGCATATAAATCATCTGCTACAACCTTTTCTATGAGCATAGACAAGAATCATAGGTTTGAAACTGACTGGTAATTCTTAACCATTTACTGGTTAAGCCGGGGACTGGCCTCTCCAATAGTCCTGAGGAATGTCCATCTGCAGCTAAAGAGAAGAGCTTTTTTTTAAATTTACCATTGGAATGGCTGACTCGATAACCGCGCCAGTCATTCCATTGGTAAATCTCCAAAAATACTCTACCTGCAGATGGACATTCAATAAGGAACAAGAATTCTGTGGAATTAAATGTGTCGCCTGTCTCCTGTTTATCACAGTGGCATTTAACTTTGACCTTCTGACCTCTGTGTTATCAGGCTGCTTCATAACATTATAGGTAACCCTGTGTTCAAGTTTCGTTCAAATTGCTTAACAAGGTCGAAGGTCAAGGTCACTCTGACTTCTAAAAAACTGTCATTTTTCAATGTTAAGTTTTTAGGCTTAGTAAATCTTATCATGTTATATTTCGGGATTGCTTAACCCTAATGGAACACAACTTGGGTACATTGTTGCTTATACGAAGAGGATACAGGATGGTGACATGGAGGTCACCAGGTTAATGGTCACGGTCATTTTGACCTTGCTATTTTACCTCTGCATTTAAATTGTTAACCAATCCTGAAATATAAATGATTTGCTGAATGGAAATACAGACATGACAGAGGTAAAATATCAAGTCTATGATGCCCTTGACCTTGGATCTAGTGATGTCACTATCAGCATGTAACTTCCTTATTTTATAGGGGACCATGTGTCCAAGATTAGTTCTGGTAATATTAAGTAATTCTGAAATATAAATGTATAAAATTTGCTAAATGGAAAAACCTAAAGTTGAAAAAACATCACGCTGTTTCCTAACAGTATAGGCAACCATATAGCCAAGTTTAGTTGCAATAGAATTAACTGATTCCATTCACTACACATGCCCAGTGACTGTTCTTCCTTTGGGCCCCATCTTTTCACATGCTCAGTGATTGAACAATTACTGAGCATGTGCAAAGATGGGGCCCAAAGGAAGAACAACCACTGAGCATGTGCAGTGAGTGGGACCCAAAGCTGGACCCAAAGGCCTATAAATAGGGGACACAAACACGGTGTCAGGCATCAGACTTTCATCCTAAACCTTCAGGACAAGCATTAGGTATACAAATCCAATGTCGTGGCTTTCCACGTTATAAATAATCTATTTGTCAAGTAAAAATATGGCTCTAGCCAACCAAAAGGATCTCCAAGTGGAGCCAGAAATGCCTTCGATCTCTAAACTCACACTACCAACAGAGGTAGCAGAGCAATATATTCACGGGCATAATGGCGTGTGGCTCTGTGGGCGTATAACCATAAGCACGCCTAAGTGCATCTTGCATGGTTTTGGACGCTTGGGCCTCCACCGCCATTGGCAATCTATAGGAGAAACTAGGCATGAATTCAAAATATACAACCAAAACAATTGGCAACTGCAGAACACGAAGCATTGTGTACCTTATCACCAGCCTAAACCAAAACAGGTGTCCACCTACACATGGGCATAATGGTACACGCATGTGTGGATGCGCACACACATGCACATCTACGCATAGCCATAAGCATATCTAAGTGCATCTTGCATGAGTGTGAGGGTGTGGGCACGTGAGCCTCCACCACCATAAGCAGTATATAGGTGAACCAAACCGTGAATTCAAAATTAAAATACAGGAACACTTCAGGGATAATGGACAATGGAAAGACTCACCAGTAGCCTGCCACTTCAACTTTCCTAATCATAGATAGAAACACATGTTCTACCGCATTACACAGGTCTTGAGAGGTTACCCCAATACGGATGCTAACACCTCAGAAAAAGAGAAAGAAGGCATACTGGATGCATGTACTCCACACATTGGAGCTTACTGGCATCGACCATATTGGATAACGGCTCATAACCAGCCCCTATCCCTCTCATCTACCCCTCCCGAAGTTATAAGAACAATTCTTACTTGATGACATAATTTTTCAAATTGCCTACTCAGTTCCAGGACAAAAAATATAAAGTTTCAGAGGCTGTCCTCATTACTGATAAGTATCAGAGGTCAGTGACATTGACCCATGTGACTTCAGTGTCGCCGGGCTGATAAATATCAGAGGTCACTAACTTTGACCATATGACTTCAGTATCACCAGGCTGATAAGTATGAGAGGTCAGTGACATTGACCATGTGACTTCAGTGTCACCAGCCTCATAAGTATCAGAGGTTAGTGACACTGACCATGTGCCTTCAGCATCACCAGCCTCCTAAGTATGAGAGGTCAGTCACACTGACCATGTGACTTCAGCATCGTCAGCCTAAATAGTATCAGAGGTCAGTGACACTGACCATGTGACTTCAGCGTCTCCAACCTCAAAAGTATCAGAGGTCAGTGACACTGACCATGTGACTTCAGCGTCGCCAGCCTCATAAGTATCAGAGGTCAGTGACACTGACCATGTGACTTCAGCATCGCCACGCTGATTCCTAACTGCATAACCAGCCAATGTATCTATATTTAGCTCCAATAGGATCAACTAATCCTGAAATATATAATTTTCCCATGTATTAGACACATTTTTACTGCTTTTTAAATGTTTAATAAATGGCCTAGTGCGCACCTAGCTGATGAGGAACTGCAAACATGTTTGCATAAATTAATGCACAACAACATCCATTGGTCAATCGGGCAAGCATAACTGTCACCATAGACCAATGGGGCAATGGTCCTTATCATTATTGACCAATGAGGCAATCATCTTTACCACTAATGATTAACAATGCAAGTGTGACGAAGTGTCACTGACACTATTAATCAATAGGACAAGCACCATTTGTTGATGGGACAAGCGTGATTGATGTCACTGACCAATGGAACTATGGTAGTCAGCTGAGAATTGTGAGGATGATTGATTAGCGAGTTCACTGTGCTAATATTAGCATATTCTATTGCTAGCCAAATATTAACCCTTTCAACAATGAATTCCCAATATCTCATTTTCAAACAACCCCATCAGTAAACCTGTTGAGCATTTTGAATTTAATTTCAAAATATTCAACAGAATAAGGTTTATCATAAGAAATTTACTTTTCATTGATTTGCCGTCGCTGAAAGGGTTAACACTGCATACTTACACAGCTCCTCAGGAAGCCCATAAAGCCTTGCACCTGGATCTCAAACATCTGCATACTTACACAGTTCGTCAGGAAGCCCATAAAGCCTTGCACCTGGATCTCAAACATCTGCATACTTACACAGTTCCTCAGGAAGCCCATAAAGCCTTGCACCTGGATCTCAAACATCTGCATACTTACACAGTTCCTCAGGAAGCCCATAAAGCCTTGCACCTGGATGTCAAACATCTGCATTCTTACACAGTTCCTCAGGAAGCCCATAAAGCCTTGCACCTGGATTTCAAACATCTGCATACTTACACAGTTCCTCAGGAAGCCCATAAAGCCTTGCACCTGGATCTCAAACATCTGCATACTTACACAGTTCCTCAGGAAGCCCATAAAGCCTTGCACCTCGATCTCAAACATATGCATACTTACACAGTTCCTCAGGAAGCGCATAAAGGTGTTCCACCTGGATCTCAAACATCTGCATACTTACACAGCTCCTCAGGAAGCCCATAAAGCCTTGCACCTGGATCTCAAACATCTGCATACTTACACAGTTCGTCAGGAAGCCCATAAAGCCTTGCACCTGGATCTCAAACATCTGCATACTTACACAGTTCCTCAGGAAGCCCATAAAGCCTTGCACCTGGATCTCAAACATCTGCATACTTACACAGTTCCTCAGGAAGCCCATAAAGCCTTGCACCTGGATGTCAAACATCTGCATTCTTACACAGTTCCTCAGGAAGCCCATAAAGCCTTGCACCTGGATCTCAAACATCTGCATACTTACACAGTTCCTCAGGAAGCCCATAAAGCCTTGCACCTGGATCTCAAACATCTGCATACTTACACAGTTCCTCAGGAAGCCCATAAAGCCTTGCACCTCGATCTCAAACATATGCATACTTACACAGTTCCTCAGGAAGCGCATAAAGGTGTTCCACCTGGATCTCAAACATCTGCATACTTACACAGTTCCTCAGGAAGCCCATAAAACCCTTCCACCTGGATCTCAAACATCTGCATTCTTACACAGTTCCTCAGGAAGCCCATAAAGCCTTGCACCTAGATCTCAAACATCTGCATACTTACACAGTTCCTCAGGAAGCCCATAAAGCCTTGCACCTGGATCTCAAACATCTGCATACTTACACAGTTCCTCAGGAAGCCCATAAAGCCTTGCACCCGGATGTCAAACATCTGCATTCTTACACAGTTCCTCAGGAAGCCCATAAAGCCTTGCACCTGGATCTCAAACATCTGCATACTTACACAGTTCCTCAGGAAGCCCATAAAGCCTTGCACCTGGATCTCAAACATCTGCATACTTACACAGTTCCTCAGGAAGCCCATAAAGCCTTGCACCTCGATCTCAAACATATGCATACTTACACAGTTCCTCAGGAAGCGCATAAAGGCATTCCACCTGGATCTCAAACATCTGCATACTTACACAATTCCTCAGGAAGCCCATAAAACCCTTCCACCTGGATCTCAAACATCTGCATTCTTACACAGTTCCTCAGGAAGCCCATAAAGCCTTGCACCTAGATCTCAAACATCTGCATACTTACACAGTTCCTCAGGAAGCCCATAAAGCCTTGCACCTCGATCTCAAACATATGCATACTTACACAGTTCCTCAGGAAGCCCATAAAGCCTTCCACCTGGATCTCAAACATCTGCATACTTACACAGTTCTGCAGGAAGCCCATAAAGACTTGCACCTGGATCTCAAACATCTGCATACTTAGACAGTTCATCAGGAAGCCCATAAAGCCTTGCACCTGGATCTCAAACATCTGCATACTTACACAGTCCCTCAGGAAGCCCATAAAGCCTTCCACCTGGTTCTCAAACATCTGTATACTTACACAGTTCATCAGTAAGCCCATAAAGCCTTCCACCTGGATCTCAAACATCTGCATACTTACACAGTTCCTCAGGAAGCCCATAAAGCCTTGCACCTGGATCTCAAACATCTGCATACTTACACAGTTCCTCAGGAAGCCCATAAAAGCCTTCCACCTGGATCTCAAACATCTGCATACTTACACAGTTCCTCAGGAAGCCCATAAAGCCTTGCATCTGGATCTTAAACATCTGCATACTTACACAGTTCCTCAGGAAGCCCATAAAGCCTTGCACCTGGATCTCAAACATCTGCATACTTACACAGTTCCTCAGGAAGCCCATAAAAGCCTTCCACCTGGATCTCAAACATCTGCATACTTACACAGTTCCTCAGGAAGCCCATAAAGCCTTGCATCTGGATCTTAAACATCTGCATACTTACACAGTTCCTCAGGAAGCCCATAAAGCCTTGCACCTGGATCTCAAACATCTGCATAAGCATAGTCGAAAAGCAGCCAATAGAGACGATGATCTCGGCAATATAGCGAACCTATTAGTGAGTTAAAATAATAAGAATAATACTAATAATAATAATAATAATAATAATAATAATAACATGAGGCCCAAGGGGCCTCTATCGTTCACCTGAACCATAGGCATTTCAACTAGAATGCTCTTTATCAACAAGATGGCCACCAACCCGTTTATCCGACAGTTTCGAAAATTGCAAATTTGAGATCAGAATACCAAAAATCACATATAAAACCAATTTCGGCCTCAATATCTATCAAATAAAAAAATCAAATATGGACGACAAACACGCTATATTTTGATTGGCCCATGGTACCCAGGTTTTTCGACGGATCAACTTCCCTTTAACAAACTTTAATGGCCCTTAGTCCCTAATCAGATCTGCCAAATTTTGGCCTGATCCCTTTAGCGGTTCTGGAGAAGTCATTTTCGCTATAACTAGGTTAACCAAGATGGCTACCGAACCATTTGACCAATCAAGTTCCCTTGAACAAACTTGGTTCAGCTCTTGTCCTAAATCATATTTCATCAGGTTTGCATCAATCCCATAATCGGTTTCAGAGATTTTTTAAAACGCTTCTAAAAATCGGCCCAAATCCAAGATGGCCACCAGCCCAATTGGCCGATTAGCTTCGTTTGAACAAACTTGAATCACTATGCCCTAAGAATGCTTCCTGCCAAATATAATTAAATCGGCCCAGCAGTTCTCGAGAAGAAAACATTTTAAATTTCCCACTGCTTTAGTTTGGGAGCTTTTGGCGAGAAAATGATCCAAGATGGCCGCAAAACCATTTATCCGAGTTTCAGAAATTTCAAATCTGAGCTCAGAATACCCCAAAACACACACAAAACGAATTTTGGCCTCAAAATCCATCAAATAAAAAAATTCAATATGGCCACCAAATATGCAATATTTTGATTGGCCCACGGCGGCCATGTTTTTTGATGGATCAACTCTTGAACAAAGTTTAATGGCCCTTAGGCCCTAATCATATCTGCCAAATTTTGGTCCGATCCCTTCAGTAGTTCTGGAGAAGTCATTTTCACTACAACTAGGTCAACCAAGATGGCCGCCGAACCATTTGGCCAATCAAGTTCCCTTGAACAAACTTGGTTCAGCTCTTCCCCTAAATCATATTTCATGAGGTTTGCATCAATCCCCAAGCGGTTTCAGAGAAGATTTTTAAAAACGCTTCTAAAAATCGGCCCAAATCCAAGATGGCCGCCAGCCCAATTGGACGATCATGTTCATTTGAACAAACTTGGATCCCTAGGGATGCTTCCTGCCAAATATAATTTAAATCGGTTCAGTGGTTCTTGAGAAGTAGTCGTTTAAAGGAAAAGTTGACAGACAACGGATGGTCACCATGGCATAAGCTCAGTTGGGATTCCAAAGAATGGACGTTTCCAGTTTCTCCATCAATCATATGACATCATAATCAACTACATGATGTCTCGGATGACGTCATAATCAATTGCGTCATGAATGACGTAGCTAAGTTCTTCACGAACGCTTAATTGATGATGGACTAAAATTGTATCCTGTTGAATAGGCAGCAAGGTTCCACCTAGTGAAATTAGTTTCAAAATATTCAAGTATTTTTTTCGGAAAATTGAAAGTCAGAGGTTCATGGATCGATCCAAATAGGGGTGAAGTGAGGGTGGAGCTGAGCTAGAGCTGGGCGGGGCATAGCTAATACTGGATTCCACCATTCTGAATATCACCATGCTTTTAGTTGAACTCAAAATCAACACACATCCTCGGGACCACAAGGGCAACCAAACATCCAAGTTTGGTTCCGATCCATTCAGTAAAATTTGTTATGGACCAGATATATTCAGTGATTTTGACCTTTGTCCACATATCGATTCACTGCTTCAGGACCTTAATCCTAAACAACCAGCTCCAAGTTTGATAAGAATGAAAGACCAGTTCTGGTCACAGTCGTCCCCTGACCAGGGCTTTTAAGTACAACGCCAATTTTTAAAATCCAACAAGGGAGATAACTCTGGTGTGTCTGGACACATTTTGCCGATATGCAATCCCGACCGAGGTCTTGTCATAACGAGTTGACATTTCATATTTGAAATGAATCCATTCAATCTAACTGAAGTTATCGATCGGAAACCACATATCTTCCAATTTTTTAAGAAACAAGAGGCCCAAGGGCCTGTGACGCTCACCTGAACCATTGTCATTTAAACCATTTGCATTTAAATAGACATGATGGATGATTTTCAGAAAATCCATGATGGCCAACAAAGAATTCAACAAGACTCATTTAATATGTTGAAGCCTACCATCATAGGAATGTTCCACCCAAGTTTTGTTGCGGTCGAGTTATTAATAAGGTTTTAAATGGTTCCGGAAAACTTTCAGAAAATCAGAGATTGCTGCCAAAACATTGACCAATCGAAATTCTGAACATAATTTCTAGAGGCTACGGCAATATGATCCTTCCAGCCAAAATTGTTTGGAATTGCCCAAGCGATTAATGAGGAGTAGCATTTTATATAAATTCCCATTTATCGGAAAACCTAATATGGCCACCATCAAAATCAAGCTGTCAAAATTCTCTATACAGATTCTGAAGCGTATGGGCCTAGGGTTCTTCCAGCTGAGTTTGGTTGAAATCGGCCAAGCGGTTAATGAGTAGTAGCTGATTTCCCAAAATATTCAGAAAATCCAAAATGGCCACCAGAAAAATTGAACAATCAAAATTCTATATGCAACTTCTAAAGCCTACCGCCCTAGGCTCGTTCCAGCCAGTCTGGTTGAAATTGCCCAGGTAGTTAATGAGTAGACGATTTTCATCCACTTTTCGGAAAATTCAAAATGGTCACCGAATAAATTGACCAATCAAAATTCTATATACAAGCTCTGAAGCATAGCACTTTAGCGTCCTTCCAGCTTTTGAAGTTTTGAAACCTACCAGCCTCGTATCCTTCCATCCAAGTATGGTGGAAATTACTCAAGCAGTTAATGAGTAGCGTTTTAAATGATTTCCACCTATTTTCAGAAAATCCAAGATAGTTGCCGTAAAAATTAACCCATCAAAATTCTGTATACAAGTTCTGAAGCATACTAGGCTAGCGTTCTTCCATCCAAGTTTGATTGAAATTGGCCCAGTGGTTATCGAGTAGGCTTTTAAGTGATTTCCAAAAAATTTCAGAAAATCCAAGATGGACGGCGGAAAAATTGACGAATCACAATTTGGTATACAAGTTTTGAAACCTACCAGCCTACTATCTTCCCAGCTAAGACTGGTTGAAATTTTCCAAGCAGTTAATGAGGAGTAGCATTTTAAACGATTTCCCACAATTTTTGGGAAAATTCAAGATGGTCGCCGAAAAAATTGACCAATCAAAATTCGATAGACAGGTTCTGAAGCCTACCCCCAAAAGGACCTTCCATCCAAATTAATCTGAAATCCGCCAAGCGGTTAATGAGTAGTGTTTTTAAGCAAAAGTTGACGGCCGGACGGACGGATGGACAGATGGATGGTCGCCATGCCATACGCTCACTTGGCCATTCTGGCCAGGTGAGCTAATGAAGGGGATAACTCCAGTGTGTCTGGCCACATTTCACCCATATGCAATCCCCACCGAGGTCTTGTTATAAGTTGGCATTTAAAATTTGAAATGAATCTATTCAAGCTATCTGAAGTTATCGAACGGAAACTAAATGCAGACAGACGAATGGATGCACGGACTCCCATTTCTATAGTCCCCATGGACGATGTTAGGGGACTAACACAAGTTGACACACTAGAGTGCACGCATGTACACTTACAGGTACGCATGCACACATATGGCTATAGCAGAGAAATTAATAAGAATGACAATCAGAGATTGCGAAAGTATGGCCCCTATTCTGCCAAGCACAACCTCCTACACACACTTGGTAATGATCCCTTCAATAGAACTCGAGTTATCATCCGAAAACACAATATTACATCATTAATTAGGTCAACATGACCATGACTTTTGACTGTTTGACCTCAAAATCAATAGGGTTCTTCGGACACCCAAAACTATACAAATGCTATTTGAATCACCTTGTCAAGCCATCTCCATTTCGTAGAGAGATTGACAAAAATAACCCGGTTTGCTTAAATCTATGCAACCATCACCAAATGGATTAATACTGTCTGAACATTTCACAAGAACTTTGCCCTTTGGGGTTCATCAGAGTGCCAAGCGGACATGCAGGTCATGCGTGGTGCAGGTTTATTTATGAGAATCTGGCCTAGTAAAAAAAACCTATAAAAAAACATTTCTAGCCTCCAATGATACTTACAGCATCTCTAGCTCTCCTGATACTTACAGCATCTCTAGCTCCCCTGATATTTACTGCATCTCTGGCATCCCTGACACTTACATCATCTCTGGCACCCCCTGATACTTACAGCATCTCTGGCACCCCTGACACTTACAGCATCTCTGGCACCCTTGATACTTACTTACAGAATCTCTGGCACCCCTGATACTTACATCATCTCTGGAACCCCTGATACTTACAGCATCTCTGGCATCCCTGATACTTACAGCATCTCTCGGATCCTTGATACTTACAGCATCTCTGGCACCCTGATACTTACAGCATCTCTGGCACCCCGATACTTACAGCATCTCTGGCACCCCTGATATTTACAGCATCTCTCGCACCCCTGATACGTACATCTTCTCTGGCACCCCTGATACTTACAGCATCTCTGTCCACACACCCCCACCCCTGATACTTACAGCATCTTTGGCACCCCTGTACTGGAGCAGATCACTGTCTGGTCTCAGGTAGATCAACAAGCTGATCATCAGTAGATGGAACAAGGCCAATAGCAGTCGAATAATGAACCTTCTCTGAAAGCATAAATATCACTAAAACATTCCATAAACATGACTATCATACACATATATTAGCATTTATACATAAAGCAAGGAAGTCATGCTCTAATGATGATGATCATTGACTGTGTTATGCAGCTAAAGAAGTGAAACCTATGTCTTGTCCACTGTAAGTAACCTAAGCTCCTTTAGGTTCTTTATCATCTGTAGTGGTCCTAAATTGCGTTCTTTGAGGTCTGATTGCAAAACACTTAGCAAGTTGATGTTGTGGTGTTCTTTGCGTGCCTGATGCGTGTTGGCACCTATGACTGCAAATCCTTGCTTTTTCTGAGCGGGCATAATTTCTGGTATTCGAAAAACATGTCCAAACATAAACCATGGCTGTTGCGCCACACTCACAGACACTAGCTCCGTGTTAAACAGTTTGTAGAGTAATGAAATTGATATTAGACCATATGGCCAACGATGAATTTTAATAGCTCGCAAAAGTTTGCGGTGATATGCATCAAGTTTGTTCAAGAGCGCCTTTGGAGTGGCCAGATTGTTGCAGTTGCTTAGGATTATGAAAACACTGTAGTATCATATAGTTACATACAGATTTTCATGGGGATTTTAGAACCACGAATCCCCAACTTCCAAAAGAACTGGAAGGCAATATTTCCTGTTAGTGCCCTGATAGGGGCGGGTACCATCATCATTCATTCTGTAGTGTTGGGTAGGTAGACGTGATTGAATTCTGTTTTGGCTTCATTCACAATGTATCATGAGGTGCTCTTTTCTCGTCGATAAACTCATCATCTCCATACTCCAGCCTTGTAGGTGGGGCTTAGAATACACCTTCCGTATCCTCTGCATGTCGTAAGAGGCGACTAAAGGAGGTAAGGGTGAGGTAACCCTGACAGAAACCTCGAGTGCTGAAGACGGAGGTTCCAGGCCGCACGGCGCACTCTAATAAACCATGGATCCATGCACTTAACGCTTATGATCATGCCGATAGTCACTTACAGGACTGGCGGTATGATCAGCGAACGAAAAGAAGAAGAAAGAATCTCCATACTCCATCTCTAGTTGCATTCCTATCATTGAGATTGGAGGGTTTGGTCCTGTAGTGTTCTCAAACAGATGATAGTACTGCGATGAGGTAGCAAGTGAAAAACACTGGTGATAAACCATTATCTATAATTATGATGTGATTATGATGTGATTCTATTGATTTTTCAATGCAGAAAGCATTGATTTGATGTGAACATTTAGTTTTGTGTTTGCCAATAAGGGTCTCACCCGGCGTAGTTCCACATCATCGCAGCCAGCTTGATGGAGAAATTGAAGAATCTGTGGTATCATGATGGTATCAAAGGCAAGTGGTATGTCAATTCCCATCTTGTAGACATCCTAACAGTAGGCTTTCAGAATTATTCCATTATTCAATTAATCGCGATTATTCTCTAAAATATGATCATGGACGATTACAAAACTAAATAATCGAATAATCGAAGATTTTCAATCTCAAAGATAGTGGTTTTTCAAAATGTAAGTGAGGTAGTCGCTTATTAGTAGCCTGGGCTTCTATTAGAACAAGAGCTGTTCAATTTCGAAAGAAACATATCTGAGAAAGGGGGTGGGCTTACTTTAGGTATACTTCAAGAAAAATTTGAAATCCATTCTCTAAAATGGTTAAACTGAGACACTACCACGATAATTGAACAATTTCCTACTGAGGCTGCCTAACTATTGTGTATCCTTTAATAAAGACTGTTTATTGCATGCATAAAAAATGAATCCAATATGTAAGAAAGTCGTGAAAAAATAATAAATCATGTGATATTAGCAATCTGCTCAGGTTAAATCAAATTAACCCTCTGGGCCCTACCAAGAATTCACAAAAAAGTGCTACAAACCCTACAGCCAAAAGCTAGAAACTTGCTTAGAACCCTAGCCTATAAGCGGTAGTGGCGTGATAGCGGTGTAGTGCTACCATGCCAGCTATATTAACTATTTTTGGCAAAATAACAGATCACTATATATAAAACTATATATCATTAGAAAGGGCAATAAAATTCCTTTAAGCATAATATAAAATTTGTATGAATAAAATATATTTTAGTTAGTCAACGTGCCTCTCAAAATGGCCACACCTTGCAGGATAAATACATTGGTCTATTTTTGCAAAGATTATTGAAGTTTTTTTTAATTTTACAAATGCCATTGATAAATTTAATCACAATGGCATTACAACTAACAGCTACCAAAGTTTTGTGAAGGTTTTCATCCGATAAGATGTGAAAATGAACATTATATTATGTCAGGTTAACGTAAAATTTTGAGAAATTCTGGTCATGATTTTTTTTGGGGGAGACCTCATTCAATGTTGAATAATTCCTTTATACATAACCGAACACATGAACGCGAATGTTTTACACTAAGATTCTATAGCATCAGACATTTTTCTCTATGTACCATTTGAGATTGGGTGGGATTTCAATCAAATATCAAAAAATTTAATTTAATCTTTTAATTATACCGACACATTTTGAAAAACTGCAGGGATATTACAATCACCTCCATCTATCTGTCTGTCCATCCATCTCCTCAGAAAGTTTTTGGTAGAATTCAATCAAAATTATTGTGTAAATTACTGATTTGCTTGTGGATTGGGAGACACCATTTACACTAGGCTCCATTCCCAGAGGGGGGGGGGGGGGTTGATGGAAGACTGTCAAAGTTAAAAGAATATAACCAAATATGGTGATTTACCATATCATGGCCCTATGGTTGTAGAATGTGAGACAACCTAATACATTAGGCTGTGACACTACTTGGGTCGGAAGGGGCTGATGGGGGAGGGGCAAAACGTCAACTGAATTTGTTATGTGAGTAGCGGCGACAGCAGAGTGAAATCTACACAACATAACATGCACAAGATCAAGATAAGAGATGAATTGCCCATATCTCATTTCAGAATATTCACCAGGTTAGCGGTATCTATGGTTACCATGAAATTTAGAATTCAGGATTCAAAGTATATAAACTGATCCCAACACGCGCAAATCACCGACGGAGCTTATGTAGAGATGGGCGGGGCATAGCTAATCAAATAGAAAATCAAAATTTCTGCATTGTCCTTCCTTTTGTCAAATCCAGTTTTTACTATATTTAAGCCTTTCATGACAAGTCTTGAAAACAATGTGGCATGGCAAATGATGGTTGTAGCCTGATTTTCCAATCCCAAAAAAATGACACATAATACCCTCTTTCCCCTTAGAGCAAGGGTAATAATCCAGGAATGAATAGCAATAAAGATCAAAAGTACCTGCAATCTAAAGAAACAATCTGTTGAGTATATTTTGACAAATTTAATTGGAATCTATTGTTGTCCAAAACAGCACCAGTTTCCAATAAAATTGGACTCGATATATTCAACAAATCTACTATACATAGTCCAGTCTGATTACCTAAGATGAGATTCTCTCTCTCCCTCTCACTTCGAGTAAACTTTATTTGATATTTACACTGATAGCTTACAAATAATACAGTATTCAACCCTTTAACATGCAAGCTTTACCACTGGAACATGTTGTCACCTAATGCAACAACATCTTCCAATCCAATCGATCTCAAAATATTCAACAATTTAATCACCAGTCCTACTAAGTAATATGACACTCTTACATAGAAGAAACTGTATTTGATATACATGTAGTTTACAATGGCAGCTTATAAAATAAGTGATTAGAAATAAAATGGTACAGTAGATTTACATCAAGCGCATCAGATTTAACCCTTACCACTCTGATGTCAATATTCTATCTTTTAATGTGCCAATTGCAAAGAAACTGGTGTACATTTTTCAACAACTTTGGTTTGGTAGATGATGTTGCTATCTACGACAGCAACATCTTCCACCAAATCTGTTGAGAAATGAACACCAGTTCTTTTAATTTAATTTGAAAATTGAAAATTTTGACATAGAGTGGTAAGGGTTAATAAAATAGTGCAGAAGATAAAATTACAGAATCATCATTTTCATGAAATCGCAAACTGATGCGTATCATATTCACCATATTATCCTGAAGAAAAAAAGAAGAGAAAAATTTACAAGATGAAAGAACAACAGAAAACGGAAATAAAACTGGAACAGTCAACAAAGGTGATTTCAAAGGGCAATAACAAGCCAATATGTCTCATGACTGTCTTTACTTTAATAATGCATGTTATGGGCCCATATTGACCCAGTAGTGGCCCTGTAACATGCGCTATCAGGATAGATGATTGAGGAACAGAAATTAGACCGTAGAAGCACGCCAATATCTCCCTAGAAGCTAAATGACGGGTGTGAGATAATGGTATTAATGGGCAAGCTATGTAAGGATGCACACTTTAAATCTTTAGGCGTCAGTGTAGATATTCAGCTTTATGTAATATTTTATCGAACAAAATTATAAATTAGGTTAGATATTCTCACTAAGTGATTCCGGCCATCAGGGAATCGAGCACTCAGTTAAATAAAGGAATCGACACGCTATCATTGACGATTTTACGCTAGGAATTTCATTCACAAAAAACTATTTATATTTTCCCGTACAAATTTGTAAACAAACTGAATTGACCAATCAACAGTGGATTTAAAAAATTAAATCATCTGACGTAATGTAACGCTAAGTTTGATTGGATAAAACGCCTGTAATGCTTGCGTATTTAGCGATCGAAAACTGGTGCTCTTAAAGCCGTCCAGACGGCGCATAGGACTCCATGTCCAATTATTGAAAGCCGTCCAGACGGCTTGTAGGTTTATTTGTACGCTTTTTGCGTGCCGTCCAGACGGCTCGTAGGTTCCTTGGGGTTATCAACAATTTTTAGAGCGAGGACTTGGGTACCTGTTTGGGTATTCAAGCAGATTTCTTTTTTCACGAGAGAGTTGATACTCTATGATATTTCCTAAATATTGACCTAGCTTCAATAATACTCAGAATTAAAAAGAAACTGCCCCGGGGCAGGTTACACAACTGACAGTCCAGCGGATGTGCGACCCAAACTCACGCATGTGCGGAGCTGTCTCATTCTATTCCAAAATGTTGGCTGATCTAATTGCAACATAAAATGCCGATAGACTGAGCATCTGTGGGGCGGAGAGGCTGGGATCGTATCAGGGTGGTAAGTATCAACTCTCTCGTGAAAAAATAAATCAGTGATTTTGTTTATTTCACATCAAGAGTATACTTACCACCCTGATACTCTATGATATAACCAGAATTCGTAAGAGAATTCGGCGGGAGGGAGGCGAAGGTCAGAAGACTGGCTCATCCCTGGAAGAGCAAGTTCTTTTGCTTTTGGAGCACAAAAAAACATCTGAAATTGTGTATGTAAACACAATCAGGAAATGATTTGGCCATCGGATAATACGACCGATGTTGAGAGTAATGACCGTTTAACATCTGCTCCCCCCCACCCACCTCTTTTAAAGAGGGAGCGATGACCTCAATGTCCTATACACTCTCTATGTACTCGTGCTAAAGTACTATAAGACATCGGACGAAAGCTTCATTTCGTATACTCTCAGATGGAACCACAACGAACACAAAAGCATCACCATTTTAGTAAGTAATAAGGAAACGTGACAAAAAATCACCATCACCAGATATAGGACTAACCTATTTTGATGATATTCCCTTTAATCACCGCTGGCGATGATAGGTAGAGTACGGAAAAGCGGGTATTCCCCCACTAAATTGCACTGTGTGTGAGTCAACGGCCTTATATACATTATTTACAAATATATACAAATTTAATGTTTATGTAAAATCGATAAGGCAAGCCGGATTTGACGTAAAACCGTGTCACGGAGGTAATAATCTGTAAAACTAGACTCACAGTGCCATTGTGCTACTGACATAATGTCATCCACCGGCACTCCGTTAAACAGAGCCGTGGATGTCACTAAGCCACGGACACTGTGAGCCTTGGCCATGTCAACTTGTTCTCCTGTGGCAATGCTGGATGCATTCCACAATCCACCTAGAAATGGTATCTTTAGAAGCTCTCCCATGGGGTTCAATGTAAGATAGCCATAAAGCACTAGGGTCCGTCCGCCATTCCTGTGTACATTGTTTATAATGTGTTAATGCACGGACTGGACACCAATTTGAATTAGGATCAAACCTAGTCAAAGCGGGTAAAACAATAGGCTGACCAGCGTATTTTAAAGACTGATTTTTCGCCATAAAGCTAACTCTAGGTAGAAGCCTAAGGCCTTCCTCTGTAACCGCAAAACGGTCTGGCTCTGTTGACAAAGCATGTATTTCACTTCTTCGTCTGGCTGAAGCTGCAGCAATCAGAAAAAAGGTTTTAAGTGTAAAGGTGTGAATTTGATCACATCTTTAAGTGATATGTATTGTAAGTAATGTATATTATATGGGAGGTAATTCCATTTTGTTAATGGGTGTAATGAGGTTTCTTTACATCATTGTCTCCCTTTCATTGATATATGTGTATGTGGTATGACATCATATATTTATAATATAAGTTTTTTATATTATTAATGAGCAGGGACCGGAAAGATTCTTTTCTTAATTTTTTTTTAAGCAATTCATTTTCAAAGATATTAGTTATAGAATATATTTTATTAGTAATTGGAAGTAATTCGTACCATTTGGAGATTAGGCATCAGATCTTGATGTGCAATGCGCCACTGTAAAGTAGGTATCGGCGTGCATGCATAGATTGTGCATGGATTGTTATGTAAATCATAGCTGGGAGCAGATCTGAATAATTTGGTTTATTGCTGTTGGGATTAATTTTGTCAATGCTGTTATTTTGTAGGTGAATGACGTCATTAGGTTTTGGCCAGGCTTTTTGAGGAACTATTTTTCCTACGCATATGAAATGATATAAGCGACATGCACACCATAGGTGGGCGTCTTCATCTTTCAAGGTCAGTCATGGGCATATGACATGTTATATACGTTACGGATGACAACCGCTATAGATAAATAACGAAAGGATTCTCTCCATATTGGGAGGTAAGCAAATTATGTGTATTAATGATAATTGGTGAGGTGTTTTGGTTTGAATGGGAGTAAGGAGTGAAAAGTTGTTTGTTGAAATCAAGTGTTAAATTGCTATTGGACTGCAGGTGTGTTTAAAGTCGCCGGATCCGATAGTGATTTATGTATTGGATTCGCTATTTTAAGTATGAATAGTTTTGAGCAGAATCGAAGCAATTATTTTCGAAAAAGGGCTGAATTTTAATATGCAATATACCGTGAGTTTATAGTGGTTGCATTTAGCGGTAAGGAATTTCATTTCACACGCATAGATTTGGTTATTTTTCTTGTCAATGAGAATGCATGGAAGGTTTTACTTGAGTATGTGTGCATATGGTTTTGTTCCGAGCTAGCGAAGCTTGTTGTTTATTAATTACAATGCTTGTTCTCAGCATAGCATTGTCGACTAGCCGAGGCTCGCAAAATGTACTTTTGAGTGACGCGGTGTTTTGAGGTATGTTTCTCGCTCTTTGGGTCGACATGAAATTAGGACAGTGCATATGTGATGATGCTAATTGTGCATGTGGAATATGTGTATATACGTAGATGCACAATAGCGCGGTAAATATACATGCTAGTGTGTGCGCACTAATGCTTCTATTTTCAAATATTACTTCCAAATGCTTTAGTTAATTAATTAATTTATCAGTAAAGCAAAGGTTAGTTTTGAAAATTATTCTGCTGATGATATTTGTTATGGGAAAATTCCAGCAACAATTCGTTACAACATTATTTAACCCTTGTCAAGCTTAGAGTTTGTATGCTCAAGGTGGGCCATTAAATGCCATAGTTTATTATTGTTCTATGATGTCATAGGATGAGATGGGATTGAATTGGTGCTGATATGGAATTATGAATCCCAAATTAGTTAGTTTAATCAAGGGATTGAAGGAATCCATTGATTTATGTAGAAAAGGAGTTAAAAAAAAAAAAATATGCAATTGTCTTCTTGAGGAAACTGGTTTTCAAGTCACGGGACGATCATGTGTTTATTTTTAGGAAATCTGTACGGCTCTTACATAAAACAGATTTGGAGGTAATATATTATTTATTTTGGAATTTGTTTTTCGGAAAAGACATCAGTTGCCATGAATTAGCTGGATCTGGTGACTGGATTATGGGTGGTACTGTATGTATATAATTATTGTATATATTTATGGCTTGAAAACAAGGTGGAGAGCCAGTTTAACAAAGACACAGGAAATGTGCTTTTGTCAAAGAATGTGATTGAGGTCAAGGTGGATTGATCATAAGCTGCTAGGGTTTATGGCAGGTAATCATTCAATTATTGGTGAAAGTAAGTCATTTAGTTATTACTGAAGATGTGTCACAAGATAATTTGGTTCAGATGTTTAAATAACTTTTCATTAGCATGCCACGTCATAATAAGAATGCCATAACATCGTGATATAGTTTGAATAATATTCAACAGTAGATGATTATGGGAAAGTAGGTCAGTTTGACCCAATTTATATTTCTAGCTGATTGATTAATGTCTGTGGTACGTACCATGTCATAAGAAAATTATAATTAGGCTTAAATAATATTCAACAGCATGCAGGTATGACCCAATTTTTATTTTTGAGATCATTGGTCGCTGTCCAAGATAAGAAAAAAGTAATTTAATGAAGCCTATAGGAATACAATGAACCTGAATATAATGTATAATATTATTCTGTGCAGGAAAAATGGTGATGTTATTCTAAAGGTGCATGGAAGGGAAGGTGCAAGTACTGACATGGAGATGATGGTGCGAATGGTGATGCCGAGTCTCTAAAACCCTTCTTTTCCTGGCAAGACAGGTAGCATAATGTATCTGCTATAAAGTTCAATGTAGGAAGCTGTCAAAAGGGAAAGATATGAAATTTATCACATTTCGTCTGGAGGTCATTTAAATAATGATTTTCAGCAGAACTGTGGTTAATTATATATCTTTAATCTCTATTTATGGAAAAGTCAGTCAGAATTGATTATTTTTTATTAAACAATTTGCTCAGGTTTTAGGCATTTCAAATTGGATGGATAAGGCTTCCAGTCAAATTGTTTTCAAAATGTTTCAAATATTTTATTGGAAACAGTGGTAGGTTAGGACAGCGCTTTACATGGAATGAAACAGCGATAGGTTTGGTTTTCATTGGAGTGGAATGGTTTATGAGGTATTCGGTTCTCTGGAAGAACAGGATTCAACAGAATCATTTTGCACAATGAAGACGCAATCTATCTGTAAAGAAATGTGTTTTTGTCAGCTTCATGATTAGAATGAAAGGATATATATGTTACACTTAGGAAAAATAGGAAACTGTAACTATTTTTTGAGATATGAAATTTGTACATTATCAGTCCAGTAGTTTGGATATTAAATAATTCATTTCAAATAGACATTGGTTGTCATTGATATAATTTCATATACCGAATTTGTGCACTTTCAATCATTATTTTGAATTTTGAACACTGTTGAACGGGCATTATCCGTACTGTGAAATTAAGTAATTTTTGTCGAATACAAGTTGTTGAGGAGATTTAAAATATACATAAAATGTATGTAGTGCAATGTATAAATAAGTGATACACAATTAATGGTTATGCCAGCTATGATAGTTTTGTTAATATGTACCTGTTCTATTTATAGACTTATTGTTCACATAGATGTAGACTTATTCGGACTTAGACTTACGGTTACACTTAGACTTACTTTGACTTAAACTTATTTAGACTTTATATTATTTGGACTTAGATTTATTTACACATACTTTGACTTAGACTTATACTTATTATGACACTTAGACTTACTTAGACTTGTATTTACTGTGACACTTAGACTTACTTGGATTTAGCCTTATTTAGACTTAGTTAAAATTACTTTCTTAGACGTAGACTTATACTTGGACTTACTTGTACTTGAATTAATTTAGGCTTATAGCTACAATTAGAGTTAGTTAGACTTAGATTTACAGTTATACTTAGATTTATTTGGACTTTGACTTATTTAATGATGGTCAGGTGATCACTCAGAATGCTATAATTATATATATATATAATTATAGCATTCTGAGTGATCACCTGACCATCATTAAATAAGTCAAAGTCCAAATAAATCTAAGTATAACTGTAAATCTAAGTCTAACTAACTCTAATTGTAGCTATAAGCCTAAATTAATTCAAGTACAAGTAAGTCCAAGTATAAGTCTACGTATATATATATAAATAAATTGTTTGCATGAGGAGGAGACATCAAGATAATCTGGTGTGGTGATGTTGGATAAGGATGGAAAAATTCTATCAGACATCAGGTTCCTGTTGGGTCGATTAATTTACTTAGGATTCTCTGGTGTGAGGTTAGTTGTCATTAATTGATTTCATCAGTATTCGTAGTGTGGGAGTTAATAAATGAAAACTGCTTTCATATTTGTTTATGTCGAGATGTTTGATGGCGAGGTATGATCAAAATTGTCTTGTTTATTAGAGATATGATTTTATCCGATTGATATTGATTCCATGTTATGAGCAACGGAATCGAGTTAATTTCAAGAAAAGATCTTATAGATGTTCGAAATTTAAGTGAACATGTTTGGGTAGACATTGTCTTGTGTTTTCAGAAATAGGGAATAGAGTATAATTGGCTATGGCTATGGATGTGTATGTATGTCTCACATACGTACACAATCATAGATATGTGTTAGATATGTGCCATATAACTTGTGTAATTTATATTGATTTTTAATCTATGTTTTGTTTTTTTATTCTATTTTGTATGGTTATTAGGCGCTAGTCCCTGGGGTGTTAGTCCAGGATGTGCTAGTCCTGGGGTGTTAGTCCTGGATGCACTAGTCCTGGGGTGTTAGTCCTGGATGTGCTAGTCCTGGATGTGCTAGTCCTGGATGCACTAGTCCTGGGGTGTTAGTCTCGGATGCATTAGTCGTGGGGTGTTAGTCATGGAGCATTAGTCCTGGATGCATCAGTCCTGGAGTAGTTGATCCATTGTAGATCATATTGGAATTTATAATGTTGGGTTGAAGTCACAGAAAGCATCAGTCCTGACGTAAAAAAAATGTAATTCATATATATATTTTTTGCATTGTATTAAAAAAAACCCAACAAATTAATTGGTTACATAAAGAGATGAAACTAATTTTAAAAAGTACGTGTCCGTTCTTTATTCTGCCATTTTCCTGAATGTGCTGATTGTATTTACTTTAACATCATAATATCATTTAATCATCATAATCTCCAAAGAACCTCTTGTATAAGGAGAATCACATTTTGAAACTTGATCCATTAAAAAAAATACATTAGGAACTCATTTACAATTGCCTTTAGAAGTCCCTGTCTTGAATTGACAATTTTCTTTTTGGTCTGGTATCCTTCTGGAAATTCAATGTAAAAAATTTTGATATAAAAAAAATCCAGTTGGTCCCTTACATAAGCATCAACATTTTCATGGAAATGGAACTTAGTGGTTCAAAGGGTTTATCTGCTAATACTTGAAGTACTAACGATAATCTCCAAGACGGAATCACTGGAGGATTCCTTGGTCTTAGATTACTCATGCCTTTGATTAAAGTATTTAGATTACATACTTCATCACTTCCCCTATTAGCCAAGCAAGGGATAACTGACATTAAAGCTGACTTGTAGCCAGCAATAGAGTTAGGCTTGAGGCTATAGGCATCAAAAAGTTGACAGAGGAAATCGGCTACTACCTGAATAGATGCATCCATTGGGTTAATACGTCTTTTTGAGCACCATTCAGCAAATCTGTTGATTTTATAATTATATGCTTTGGACGTTGACCCCCTTCTGGCTTTTGCCATAAACATGGCTGCTTGCTCAGAAAAACCCTCCTTAACTGCTGATTTCTTGACAACATCCACGCAGTCAATTGGAACATTGACGGGTTGTTGTGCAAGGCGTCGCCCTGGAAGATTATGTTGTCCATCAGAGGCAGAGGAACAGGATTGCAGACCATAAGGTCCAGCAGATCCGTATACCATGATCGGCTTGGCCAATTTGGGGTGATCAGAAGCACTTGGCATTCCTGCTGCCTGATTTTTTGGTGAACTTTTGGAATCAGGATTGCTGGCGGGAATGTGTATGCATACATTCCCTCACAGCTGATAGTTAACACGTCTATTGCCATAGCACTCGGATCTCGGATCGGAGAGACATACGTCGTCATCTTTGCATTCTTGATCGTTGTGAATAAATCTATGTTGGGCTTTCCCCAGTGGTTGAACAGACGGTCCGCCACACATTGATTTAGTTGCCATTCCGTGGGAAAAACGCTCATTCATAGGCTCAATAAGTCTGCTAATAGATTTAGCCTTCCCGGAATATAAACTGCTTTCAGGGAAATCACATGATCTAGGCACCAGCAAAGCATTTTCTATGTCATCATACAGAGACTGGGCGACTTCATTCCACACTGACGGTTTATGAAAGTCACTACTGTTGTATTGTCTGATCGAACCAGAACACTCTTGCCCTTGACCTTCTCTAGGAAGTGTTCCATGGCTAAGACTACTGCTCGCATTTCCAGCAGATTGATATGTTCTTTTGACTGATCCAGACTCCAAAGTCCTGATACCTTGTTTTCTTCCAGGCAAGCTCCCCATCTCTCCATTGATGCATCTGTGTACATTGTTAACTGAGGATGGGGAGGTGACAACGTCACCCCCGCCAGGGGATTTTCTCTCTTCATCCACTATTGAAGGTGGTGAATAAGAGGTTCCAACACTGACACATTTGAGTCCAGGAAACCCATACTCTGGGTCCACTGTGTCATGAGAAATAACTTGATCGGCCGCCGGCATAAGGCTGCCGGTGGAATGACTGGTTCCAAAGAAACCATCAACCGTAACATTCTCAAGTAGACCCATGCCAAGACATAACGACTGTTGCACACTGACTGTATGACTGAGATGAGTATTTCTACTCTCTCTTTAGATGGGTAAACATACCCTATCTCTAGATTGAAAAACATGCCCAGGTAAACAAACTTCTGGGATGGAGTCAGCTCTGATTTTTGAAAATTGATTATCCAGCCTAGATCTGTAAGAGTTTTCAAAACTATCTCCAGATTTGCTGATAGACTTTTTTGAGAGTGTGCTTTTAACAGCCAGTCATCTATATATGTGCGGATTGCTATGTCTCCTGCAGAGGTATGATGTCATAGCTTGGACCACTCGAGTGAAGACCCGAGGAGCCGTCGATATACCAAATGGGAGAACCCTGAATTCTCATTGGCGGCCCTGGAATGCAAATCTCAGGAACCGACGAAAGCTCTTCACAATGGGAATGTGAAAATAGGCATCTTTTAGATCTATTGATGCTGTCCACATTCCCTTCCTCAATCCTGCTAACACCCTTCTTACAGTTTCCATCTTGAAACTTGGTGTGAGGATAAACCTGTTGAGAGGTTTGAGGTTGAGAATTGGTCTCCACCCTCCAGTGCTTTTTGTCACTAGGAACACGGTTGAATAATAACCCAGACATTTGTGCGGGTTGAATAGCATGTTTTAGTATTAGGGATTGAATTTCTTCCTCTATACACATTTGTTGATCTGGATTTCTTGAATTTTGAGTCCAGATCGGAACCAGAGACAGGCGCGATAGTTGATTTTAAACCAGTCTGGATGGTAACCGACTGAAAGCCATCGCAAGACTGAGCGGTCCTGAGTAACCCGCTCCCACTCTTGCATGTGGAAGGCCAGGCGGCCTCCCACGGGTGCACCTAAGGATTGAGGTGACCCCGAGAAGTGTAAGAGAAGCCCTGTCTCTGATGGCTGTCCTAGCAGCACTGGTGTGGTCTTTGTGAGAGTCGACTCAGGCTCGGCTTCCACGATCAGAACCCCATGCTCCTCTACCAGCGCCACTCGCACCTCAGTACGCGGGCTGTCTGGTGGCTTGCGCTGGAGGAGCCTGCACTCCCCCCCTAACTGGCTTACGCTGGCGTTGCCGTGGCCGACGCTGCGTAGGTGGTTGGCCTCTGACAAGGCCACCACCACCTCTAGCCTGCTGAGGGTGGAAGGCAGGGGGTGCTGCTCGAACACACTCCCTGAGGAGAACTTCAAACTTCTCTCGCAGCGCCCTCTGGTTATTCACCAGGTCTACGGTTTGTTGGAGGTGCAGGCATCCTTCACCTCCAAACAACCCTGGACCTGCCATCGGCGTCCGAAGAAGCTGAGTGTACAGTTCCTGCGAGAGGCACAAATTTTCAAGGGCAAAAGTGTGCCTTGCCGGTAAACTCCTGGTTACGGATCTCGTCATGTAGTTCAGAGCCATGTTAATGCCGTCCTGAATGGCTCTCTGGACTGAAAGAGAAGAAGTTTGGCAGGCCACGGATGCTGCTACTACCCCTGGTAGCAGCTGGGAACTGTGCGAGAGCTGAGATGGCTCCTCTCGTTCTTTCCTCCATGTCCCGCAGCGCGGAATTAGCGTTGCACAGGGCGCTAGCACACAAGGGTCCCGTGTCAGACTGGGACCCAGGCCGTGTGTCTTCGCCCAAAGCTGCACGGTCATCCATGCAAGGTTTTGGGATGACGCCATACTTCTGATACAGATCAGAACTTATATGGCAGCGCCGTGCCACCTCATGAGGGGCCTACAAAGGCGTCCTTTCAGCTGAATGGACGTCTCTGCCGCAGCAAACATATCAACGATATGCTCCACATACGGCAGAGATGGCATGGTGCTCGTCACCGGTTTCCCTCCCAACCACGGGCCCTGGTCCTGCTGGGAGGCCGGTGGATCCACCTGGAGTTCCGGCCTGATGCTCACCAGCCATTGGCAAGCATCCAGCCAGTCCTCTTTGGTGGCCACCTGTGAATGTTCGACGAGCCTAGGGCCTTTGTCATCCTCAGCCACATTCACTGGTAGAGTAATGGCTGGAGCTGAAAATACTCCTGGATAGCCAGGGAAGCCATACGGACCCGCAAGGGCCGGCATGGCTTGTGCCGCGGCTATTCCAGGAGCCAGATCTATGGCGTCATGTGGGGGCTAAATGCATGATGTCATAGTCCGGCCCTTCCTCACGGTAACTCTCGGCAAGCCGAGGGATACAGTATGAATGGCCATCGGCTCCTAGACAGCCTAGCCGTCGAGCTGTGCAACCTACTCCCGAAGAAGTAGTTCCATGGAAAAGGCTATCCATGGGCTGGGTATCCATTTCCATGGCCATCGGCTCATCAGTAGGCCATAATAGTGTCCTCTTCTTCCTGTCCAGAAAGATTAGACGCCAAGCTTGAAAATGGATCAAGCTCAGCTTGGGCAGGAGGGGTATTGCGTGAGGCACTGATACCCTAGCCTTAGGCTGCTCTAGAGCACTCAATAAGCGAGTGCACGAGGCCATGGCTTTCGCACCCGGGTCCAAGGGGGAGACAAGCCTCAGCGCCGGACAAACAGGAGCCATCTCTGGGTCTATAACAAAAACTGGTTTGCTAAGAGAACCAGACCCAGAGATGGGAACACTCCGTCCCGGCGCAAATGAAGAAGACAATGATGAACTTGAACCGGGAAGCAAGCTGCGAAGCAACTCCGGGACAAGATCCGTGATTGTCTTCTTCATTTCTCCCATCATTTCAAGACGGGGGGCCTCCATGTCTGGCATGGATGCCTTCCTCTTCTTACCACACTCTTTTTCCAGATGCCTCTTCTCGTCTGCCGCCCGGTCTTTCACCTGCTGATTTAAAAAATCAGTCATAACCTCCACCGGCCACGACTCACACACATGGCAATTTAGAAGGGGCCTGCACATACTGCACCTAGTGCAGTCATGAGGGAAAAAGCGGGCCTTGTTCTCAATTACCCTCTGAAACAACACAAAATGTAAACAATTAGTTTTAAGTTATGAAGAACCAAGAAACCAATTGCAGAAGACTAATAAGATCCATAAGGAAAACTTTGACCATCAAATGAAAAGAATAAGTCAGGGCCATAGAGATAAACTATAGGCCTGACAAAAGGTAAACAAATCCTAAAAAACTTCTTATACTTCTTTAAGAAGACAAGGGAGACATTAGAATTTGAACTTGAATACTTGAAAGGCAAATTTTTAGACTTCACAACAAAGATTCATTAGTAGTTGAACTTTATAAACACAATGAACCTATGCAAACCATCAAGAGAGACAAATAACTCAACACTCAGTCATAAAATTTCTAAAAAAGTTTTAGAAATAAAATGACTGAAAATTTTTTCTCCCTCCTAAATAAACCTCATAAGGGACTCCTGAGGATGAGTGAAGTCTGATGAACAGCAACAGGAATACCTGATCCAGAATCCAAACACTGTGGTGGGGGGAGAATGCAGAAAAATTACTTCTTATGGTAATAATTCTCTCTGCAAACTCATAATAAATTAGATGGACCCAGAAACCAAGTATAAATATTGTTCAAAATAAAGGATACACTTCAAATATCAGCTCATGTGTCTGAAAAACAAAACATAACATGCACTAGCTAATACACAGGCCTCCCCCAAAAAGAGCTAGCCTAATAAAGACGTATCCATGAGTTAGCGCAAATCCCAGAAACACCATAAGTACACCTGATGGCTTGGATCAGGAGCATCCTCCAGTGACTTGGCAGCGTCAGACATACTAATATCAGTCAAAACAAGTTGCAAAAACAACTTAAAGCTTCAAAAAGATAGAAAGGAAAATCAAGGCTAGAAAGCATGTTGCAAAGGCAGGTCATTATTTTAAGAAGAGAATGAGACAGCCATGCGCATGCGTGAGTTTGGGCCGCACATCCGCTGGACTGTCAGTTGTGTAACCTGCCCAGTGGGGGCGGTTTCTTTTTAATTCTGAGTATTATTGAAGCTATGTCGATATTTAGGAAATATCATAGAGTATCAGGGTGGTAAGTATACTCCTGATGTGAAATTTGTCATATGTTTGATTTAGCTTTGGATCATTTTATGGTGGTCGCTTACATTAGGATGTTTGAGTCTTGACAGATTGTATTGGTATTGTGTTCATAATTAGTACTCTAATTGTTTATAATCGCATTTCCGAATGCCTATTACTATCTGGCAATTAGACTGGAGCCGATTTTAGTGGTCAGCGATACCAATTTTCGTTATTTTAGCATTATGTTAGCCATTCTCATTCGAAGCAAAGTTTGTAGGTATTTTCAGATATTATCAATACTTATGGTTGAACTAGTCAAAATATTTCCAGTTACATAGTTATTTGTGTTGAATAAAACTTTGTTAAAGTTCCGCCACCCTAATAAACAATAACATGTACGCTATAATAAAAAATCACGATTATTTTTTCAAAATGATCGCGATTATGAAAACTGAACAATCATGCAAGCCTACCTTTAGTTTGATAGTACTACTGATGTCAACATACATTGTGCTCAGACTATGTCAATGCAAGTACATCCTCTTTTAAAACCACTCAATTTCCAGGAAATTTGTCAATCTTATCTGTGATACAAGATAATGTCACATTTGATAGAATCTTTCGGATGCTGTTCAAAAGCACTATTGGTCTCAGGTTTCTTAAGGGTTGGAGGTGCGATGAGTGTACCTTCTCCTACAGCATTGATAGGGAGGTGTTGTTCAAATACAGAGTTGATGACGTGTGTTATTTATGTCGAGATGGTAGTATCTGCATATTTGTGTCGAGATGGTAGTATCTGCATATTTATGTCAAGATGGTAGTATCTGCATATTTATGTCAAGATGGTAGTATCTGCATATTTATGTCAAGATGGTAGTATCTGCATATTTATGTCAAGATGGTAGTATCTGCATATTTATGTCAAGATGGTAGCATCTGCATATTTATGTCAAGATGGTAGTATCTGCATATTTATGTCAAGATGGTAGTATCTGCATATTTATGTCAAGATGGTAGCATCTGCATATTTATGTCAAGATGGTAGCATCTGCATATTTATGTCAAGATGGTAGCATCTGCATATTTATGTCAAGATGGTAGTATCTGCATATTTATGTCAAGATGGTAGCATCTGCATATTTATGTCGAGATGGTAGTATCTGCATATTTATGTCGAGATGGTAGCATCTGCATATTTATGTCGAGATGGTAGCATCTGCATATTTATGTTGAGATGGTAGTATCTGCATATTTATGTCAAGATGGTAGTATCTGCATATTTATGTCAAGATGGTAGCATCTGCATATTTATGTCAAGATGGTAGCATCTGCATATTTATGTCAAGATGGTAGTATCTGCATATTTATGTCAAGATGGTAGTATCTGCATATTTATGTCGAGATGGTAGCATCTGCATATTTATGGAGTTCGTTATTAATGCAGTCAGGCCCACATGCACAGCCATTCGTTGCACAGCCATTTGTTGCACAGCCATTCTGTGTCAGTGAACTGATCTTTGAATCATTCCATGATTGTTACAGTCTTTCCCTTGTCAGAGTCAATGAAGGGACCATCAGACTTATGTACAGCAAGTGCTTGTTGTGGAGTGCTGAGCTTTAATACTTTGATTGCTCGGCACATTTATCGACAATCATCTGTGAATGTGATCTCGTTTACCAGGTCATCTGATCTTTTGATGGCTAGTTCTTTCAATTATTCACTGATTTGATGCAGGATCTTATTGCAATTCTGTCTTAGTTCAGTTTGGTGTTCATTTCTACTGCCTTGATAAATGCGCAGTCGCAATGTTTTCTGTTGTTCAGATAGCCTTGTAACAAGCGCTTATAGACAAAACAAACATGCAACAACATTGTTTTAAAAAATAGACCAGGTATCAAAACCGACCTGAATGACACAAGTGTATTAGAGATAAAAATAGCTTCACAATCTGGAGACTTGTCCATAATTACAAGGGATAGAGAAATCGACAAAAGATTTACATACTACCACAGGCATGCACGCACACATGCATGTATGAATACGTGCGCACACACACGCATGCACGCACGCACGCACGCACGCACGCACCCACCCACGCACGCACACACGCACGCACGCATGCATGCACGCACGCACACACACACACACACACACACACATGAATACACACACGCACAAATATGCATGCATCCATGCACGCATGCACACACACACGCATGCACACGCACAAATGAATGCACGCATGCACACACACATACACACTCACACAGATGGAACACACATGACATATACACCCCATAATAATAATACATTACATATGCAAATTTCTTCCATTTTTCTTCCAGCAGTTGTCTGATAACTTCACCATCCAGCATGTCTAAATGTTCATCTTTATCACCATTTATAATGAACATCAATGATGAACGCCAGTCTGTCAAAAAAAACCCCACAGTTTATAATGAACATCAACGATGAATGTCAGTCTGTCAAAAAAAAACCACATTTTATAATGAACAACAATGATGAACGCCAGTCTGTCAAAAAAAATCACACAGTTTATAATGAACATCAATGATGAACGCCAGTGTGTCAAAAAAACCCAACAGTTTATAATGAACATCAACAATGAACGCGAGTCTGTAAAAAAAACCACCACAATTTGTAATGAACATCAATGATGAACACCCGTCTGTCAAAAGAAAACCCACAGTTTATAATGAACATCAACGATGAATGTCAGTCTGTCAAAAAAAAACCATAGTTTTTAATGAACATCAACGATGAACGCCAGTCTGTAAAAAAAACCACACGTTTATAATGAACATCAACGATGCACGCCAGTCTGTTAAAAAAAAAACCCCACAGTTTATAATGAATATCAATGATGAATGCCAGTCTGTAAAAAAAACCCACAGTTTATAATGAATATCAACGATGAATGCCAGTCTGTAAAAAAACACCACAGTTTATAATGAACATCACCGATGAATGCCAGTCTGTCAAAAAGAACCACAGTTTATAATGAACATAACAAAAAATGCCAGTCTGTTAAAAAAACACAGTTTATTATGAACATCAACGATGAACGCCAGTCTGTCAAAAAACCAGTTTATAATGAACATCAGAGATGAACATTAGTCTGTCAAAGAAAACAGTTTAAAATAAACATCAATGTTGAACCTCAGTCTGCAAAGAAAACACACAGTTTATAATGAACATCAGAGAAGAATATCAGTCTGTCAAAGAAAACGCACAGCTTATAATGAACATCCGAGATGAACACCAGTCTGTCAAAGAAAACACACATATTATAATGCACATCAGAGAAGAACATCAGTCTGCCAAAGAAAACACAAAGATTATAATGAACATCAGAGATGAATGCCAGTCTGTCAAATAAAACACAGTTAATAATGAACATCAGTCTGTCAAAGAAAACTAACAGTTTATAATGAACATCAATGATGAACACCAGTATATCAAATAAAACAGTTTATAATGAACATCAGAGATGAATGACAGTTTGTCAAAGAAAACACACAGATTATAATGAACATCAACGATGAACGCCAGCTTGTCAAAGAAAACACACAGTTTATAATGAACATCAGAGATAAACATCAGTCTGCACAGAAAACACATTTTATAATGACCATCAGAGATGAACATCAGTCTGTCAAAGAAAACACACAGATTATAATGAATATCAATGTTGAAAATCAGTCTGTCAAAGAAAACACACAGTTTATAATGAACATCAGAGATGAACACCAGTCTGTCAAAGAAAACACAGTTTATAATGAACATCAGAGATGAACATCAGTCTGTCAAAGAATACACACATATTATAATGCACATCAGAGAAGAACATCAGTCTGCCAAAGAAAACACAAAGATTATAATGAACATCAGAGATGAATGCCAGTCTGTCAAATAAAACACAGTTAATAATGAACATCAGTCTGTCAAAGAAAACACACAGTTTATAATGAACATCAATGATGAACACCAGTATATCAAATAAAACAGTTTATAATGAACATCAGAGATGAATGCCAGTTTGTCAAAGAAAACACACAGATTATAATGAACATCAATGTTGAAAATCAGTCTGTCAAAGAAAACACACAGTTTATAATGAACATCAGAGATGAACACCAGTCTGTCAAAGAAAACACAGTTTATAATGAACATCAGAGATGAACATCAGTCTGTCAAAGAAAACACACAGATTATAATGCACATCAGAGAAGAACATCAGTCTGCCAAAGAAAACACAAAGATTATAATGAACATCAGAGATGAATGCCAGTCTGTCAAATAAAACACAGTTTATAATGAACATCAGTCTGTCAAAGAAAAGACACAGTTTATAATGAACATCAATGATGAACACCAGTATATCAAATAAAACAGTTTATAATGAACATCAGAGAAGAACATCAGTCTGTCAAAGAAAACGCACAGATTATAATGAACATCAGAGATGAACATCAGTCTGTCAAAGAAAACACACAGATTATAATGAACTTCAGAGATGAATACCAGTCTGTCAAAGAAAACACAGTTTATAATGAACATCAATGATGAACACCAGTCTGTCAAAGAAAACACACAGATTATAATGAACATCAGAGATGAACATCAGTCTGTCAAAGAGTAGCTATATAATAAGGGTTTCAGAACAGAATGTGGTGAGAGCCGCCGATCTGCGATCCGCGGCTACAGGACAGGAGGTGGGCTGTCAGAACAGTAATTATGCACATACATTCCACACATTCCAACTCGGGATTGTGTCCCGAGAATATATGTGATGCGCCTAAGCACACAAAATAGCTAACGCTTAAACCACTCTCGCTGTTGTTATCTGTTAGATGTAATATGCCAGTTATCAGTAGGTCTGCAGTAATAACTATGACATAACGGGCTATCAGAACAGAGGGTGGTGGGAGCCGTGAATCGCGGATCGGCAGCTACAGGAGGGAGGTGGGGCTGTCAGAACAGAGGGAGGGCTGGCTGCGATGTGTTTTACAATGTAGGGCCCACCCCAAAGCCCCCCCCCACCAATGGGCCCCACCCATTGTTCAGACCATGCCAGGCAAGTACAAAACTTCCATTTAGACCTACGACATCATATGTTTATTCACGCCAGGCAAGTACAAAACTTCCACAACAAACTGTAGTACACTACAGGTTTCCTCATAAGATTCCGAACCATGGATACACGCAATCACAATAAGTTCACAGATGAGGTGGTGTATTACAATGTAGGGCCCACCATGACCCCTCACAGTGAGCCATCCATTCCAGCACCATACAGGAAGCCCAAAGCAGAGACACGCCTACACCCATACAGGAAGCCCAAAGCAGAGATACCCCTGCACAAGAATCTCACAGATGAGGTGCTCGACGTCCTCTTCGACTGCCTAATAGGGCTTCACTATATACCGATATTATATCGAATACCGGTATCATAGCTATACCGTTAGTCATAATGATATGATTTTGCTGATACCGAAATATCGAGATATAAGGCAAAACCGGTATAACATTTTGTTAGCCAAATAATCTGCTAATAGATAACACGCGGGGCAAAATTTAACAAAATATGAGCCAAAAAAGCTGTATACAGGTATATAACACGCATTCACAGTTCAGAAAGATTGCAAAACATTTTTCCGACGAATGAAAATTAGTACCATAAAGCGCACATTAGTAGCCGCTGCTTCTAATAGGACAAGGGCTGTAAATTCTTTTCCAAACCTCTGAGAAAGGGTGGCTACTTCTATTAGGTATATTTCAAGAAATGATACAAAAAATAACACAAAATTAGAACACATTCTAAAACCTTCATGGTAGAAATTCTTACCATCTTACGCCCATGCTTAATGTATACCTTATATCCATCAGCACAGGAGTGAAATTATTAATTAGGACTGCCTAAATATTGGATATATTTTAATAAACATTGTTTATTTCATCAAAATTAATCCAAAGTTTGACATAAAATGGCATCGCGTAAAAATAGAAATCACATGATGTATTAGGCTATAGGATGAGTTTAGGTTGTTACCCAAGTAGCGCGAAGAGGCTAATAGTATAATACCCAGTTAGAGACTTGCACAATCCACAAATAGGAGGGGAGCTTTGAGTAGCTATGAGAGTAATGCCATAAACTCATCCTATAGCTGATTAATACGGCGATTAATACTCGGTAGAATGTAATGTAACCAAGTCGGCCGTGTCGAAATCGCCCAAGTTAACACAAATTTTGCCAGTAAAGAGCTTTAATTTGGTTGTCCAACTTAAGAAGGGATCTAACCTTGTTTTATTTCTTACATTGTTTTGGATCATCTTATGTTGGTTTACGATAATACATGTACAATGACTTGTCAGTTTGAGTTTTATTTCATAATTTAAGAATCATACAAGTAAGATTTACAAATATTACATAGAATAGAATTATTACACACAATACAGCCCACAATATTGGTTATTGCAATATGGCAGGCAAGAGGAAAGAGCGGTTTCCCTTTGATGATATCACATTTTTGGGCTGAATTGTACATCAGGGAGGCCGTTCTGACCCAAAAATTATGAGCCCAAAAATGTGATAAAAGTTTACACTAACGCATAACACGCATGCACGCGCGCACACACAAACACACCCCTTCTGGCGTTGAGCAAAATGAGCAAAAAACTGTGCAATATAGGCATGAAATTATGGTATACGTCAATGCAGATAGCCAGGAAAATTAGTAAAACGTATGTTTACATAATATCCAGCTTGTTTGACTCATAACATTAATATTTGTCAGTCAAATATCAACAGCTTTAGCTGTTCGCAGTTCTGGGCGAGTTTATATGGGACGAGTTGGTCACTGGTTACCGGTATCTCGTGATCTCCATGCGAAAATAGTTGTAATTTCATGGAAAATTCAAATCATTTGTAGGGGCGATTTGGGAGAGTTTCAGCTGTTTTGGGATATGATTTAACTCAAGACACTTAAAATTTAGCGTTTAATATCAGGATTCATTTAATTTCTTGGTTTTATTGTTGAAATTTGCGGCGACTATTTAAGCAGTGCTGATATACGTTGAATATGGAATCATACTACTCAAACCTCACTCCATTTTTCCCATCGGAATAATACCAGTATTAAAGGTATACTGGGATGAAAATTGATATCGATACCGATATTCATTTTTCTAATACCGTGAATCCCTACTGCCTCATTAATGATATTACTCTAAAATAAAAAATCTAGCAACACATTTATTTTGGTTCGATAGCATCATCCACATTGATACTGTGGATCGTTAGCAGATGATTTAAACACTGTCTTAGTTCTGTCATTGCCATTGCTGTCAATGGATAGTGTCTAACCCATAATTCGCCGCCTGGTGGGGTTTTACGGGTGAGTACCTCGTCTACTACTATTGCGAATGATACGTCAGGCGCTCTCCAGGACTCAAGCGATCTATTTGCATAGTCACCCAGGTCATGTAATGATCTTGCCACTTTTTCCCGCCGTGCTGCACAGCCTACACCATGCCTGTAACTCCATAGTTCTTCGGGGTAACCCATGATTGAGTTTCAGAATCAGCTAGCTTGATTGATTGAGAGATTCTGTTACCTATACAGTTGCGTTTCTCTAATAGGGCATCACCGTTCTGAAACACTTAATTTATAACTACTGATGATGATGATAGCCATAATGCTGATGATGATGATGATGATGCTGATGATGATGATAGACATAATGCTGATGATGATGATGATGATGATAGACATAATGTTGATGATGATGATGATGATGATGATGATGATGATAGACATAATGCTGATTATTATGATGATGATGATGATGATGATAGACATAATGTTGGATCACAAATACATGCCCAGCCTCATGTCTCCATATCAAACAAACTGAATCAAACAAACACGTAGTCACGACCAGTGTCACATCAGCATGAGGGGATGACCCACAGGCCCTTCCAGCTGCCTTGGCAATGCTCACTTGGCAGAATGTTAAAGTGTCTACCATCCGCACCATGGCAGACTCTAGCATGTTCACAGGTGACACAGAGAATTTGGTGCCGCATCGGCTACCTTAATGACCACCTGTGTTACTTACCACCTAGCTGTAGCCGGCTGCCTTATTAATGACCACCTGCATTACTGACCACCTAGCTGTAGCTGATGAGACCTATGGTAGGTGTTGACCTGTCTTTAGTGATCACCTATCTTTAGAGACAGAATCGTGCTCTACATGTGCTCAAGCTGAATACCAGCGGTGTGCGATACACAAACCTTGGCATAGCCGAAGTACAGTACTGTCACGCCTACTGTGCCAGTGCCCACTCGCTCCCCAAGCATGTTCCCAACATAAAAGCTGAGCTGATTGCCATTATTAGGTGAGATGGTCTTACCTCTGAGGTGGTACTGACCCTCAAGTGCCATCTCTAGATCCTCGGGGCCATTGGTTAGACGCAGTAAGGCATATGACTTCATCTCCTGTTGATAGAGACAGCAATCAGCCTGATTGCGTAGCTCACTGAGAACATTGGTCCCAGCCACTATAAATTTGAAGTCATTTAGCTCCCCCACCTGCTGGACCACCCCTCCTTTCTGAACCAAGACTGCTACAGGTACACAATCTGAGAGACCTTATTGCAATATCAACTTTAGGCGCTGGTTATCTGTGGCCTGGACCTGCTGGTACTCTCGCTCTACATGTAGGATTCGCTGTCTAGAACCCTCCCGTTTTAGTTCCTTGTCATTCTGATCATGCCAGACGTGAAGTCGTGGAGAGGTCATCGTTACATCCGGAAGATGTTCAGTGTACACCCGGAGGAACAGCTTGTCCTGCATCAATGCCGGGTTCACATGTGTGTGCTCGAGGAGGGAGAAGTATGGCACCGTGACAGGTATTTCTACGTCTGGCTGTAAGTTGAATTCTGTGAAACCTTCATTACATCCAACAGCATAGTACCCATTCCCCTTCACATAGTAGGCCGGCCCACGAGCTAGAGGAGCCAGGACTCGATACTCATCGTTTATGTAGGTGGTGTTGTTCTGCACAATCTCTCACCTGCTCACCATCTGTGGGAGCTCTACATCCTTCTCCTCAGTGCTCTCGAGCTTAAACTTGAGCACCATACTCTTAATCTTATGGATCTGTCCCGAGAGGGCGAAGTCGATGAACTTCCCCGCCGTGGATAAAGGGTTCACATCATGGATACTAGGGTGAATGACTGTCAGACAGTCGTTCCGAGGATCAGTGTAGTGCAAGGTCATGAGTTCAACCGCTCCATCAGGATGCCGCACGTACTGTTGCATGTTTAACGTCTAGCTATATACAGGTTTAAACGGTGATGTTTGGTAAAATTCTCCAGCAGATCATCTTTGGAGGGAAGAAACCAGTGCAACCCTCCAAGAAGAAACCAGTACAGCTGCTAATTGACAGGGTTCTATGACTACTTCGTAACGTCAACATTATCCATGAGCGAGCCAAGGTCCCATCTCCGTCTGATGCGGAGATGCTGACTGCCATAGAGGAGACCACGCCGGCCCGTAGTACAAAGGAACTCGACTCTGATACTCTACCCGAAGCTTGACAGCGCCCTTGGCAGGTCACTAGATCACCCCAGGACACACACTAAGACTCCTGTAATTCTACGTCTCCAGAAGGCTAGGGTTGATCCCAAAGATGTACTAACGGTCAGGAAGTGGGCTGGCATATTCAGTCTCCACACTGATGATGAACACCAGATGTTGGATGCTATACAGGCTGGGGCCACAGATTACTTCTGAGAGATCGGTGCAGCCGTGACTGAGGGCCATGAGGCTGGGCATGCCACTGGTCACACCGAAGGTAGACAGGAGGGGTTGGCCGCTGCAAGAAAGCCATTGAGCACATCTTCAACGAAAGAGGGCGCAGGCAGTTAGAGAGTAATCTGGAAGACTTTCTAAATTTTCCCACTGAGAACTACCAAGACTACCTCATCAAACCTGTTCTCAAGGCAAATGCTAAGAAGGCATGGACGAAGTGGGTCTTCTGCGAGAAGTTTCAGAAGAGAGTCATAGCATCTGATCCTCAGTGGATAGAGTTTCAGAAACATTCTCAAGCTTCTGACGAAGTTCCTCAATCTTCTGAAGAAGTTCTTCAAGCTTCTGAAGAAGTTCCTCAAACTTCTGACGAAGTTCCTCGCCCCTGAACGTGAGAAGTTTCAGAAGAAGAGAGTCATGGCATCTGATCCTCAGTGTCCTGGATTATAGCATCAAGAAACCTGTCGATCTCCTCATCTGTGAACTTGGGTGGGGTTTCTAGCTATGGGTGGGGGGGGGGGGCTTCTCGGGAAGGAGAGCTGGAGTTGGCTTCTCGGGAGTGGTTGATAGCTTCCTGCGTGGGTCTGGGGTTGGCTTCTCAGGAGTGGTTGGTAGATTCCTGCGTGGGGCTGGGGTTGGCTTCTCGGGAAGAATAGCTGCCAGGTTCTCAGCATAAGTGGTGTGTCTAATAAGCCCCTGCTGCAACAATCTCGCCAAATTTTTAAGTACTTCATCAATTCCCATAGCAGATATTTTACCTATACAGTTGTTTCTATAATACAGGGATTTTGATGGTATCACATGCTGATGGGGGCTGGCCTGGGGGGGGGGGGCAGACACAGACAACTGACAGACAGACAGACAACTGACAGACTGTTCACAAAACAAGTTGTCCAGCGTGCTCTACTATCTGGCAATACTGTTTACATTTACTAATAATACATAGCGAGATTTGAACCATCTCGGCCATGCATGCATTAATAAAAAATTACCTAGATTTACCTGATAACTGGTTATGCGTTATCTATGATATGAAACCTAAGAAAAAAATCTGTACACATATCGGCTGTAATATCTTTGTCTAGGTCTATATCTTTTACAACAGTATGTTTGTAGGTGTTTTATGATGATAGTATTAATTTAGTATGTGTGTAATTTGTTATGTGATTGGGAGTAATATTTCACTGTTTACATTTACAAATAATGCAAAGCGAGATTTGGACCAGCGATTTTTAAGTGTAATTCGACATATAACGAATAATGCATTAGCCATCTTGGCCATGCATGCCTTATTCACATCACAGAGCGGAGGGAATATATGCCTACAGATTGCGATCAGTAGCGCCAGTAAGCATACATGTTTAAATTGTTGCCAATAATTTCAAAATGTAGTTATCAGTGCGTTGCTGTAGACGGTTGTTAATAATTTCAAAATGTAGTTATCACTGCGTTATCAGTCCGATTGATCTGTTTGCTATTATTGCACAACAATTCATAAAAGGTAAATGTCATTATTTGTGGGCTAGTTGGTTCAATTCATAACGGCGCCAAAATATAAAGAAAAAAACCATATTTCAAATCTCTCAAAAGACCTCAGCTAAATGGTACCAACGTATGCACTAGTGTATGGGTACAATGACAGAAATAGTGTAGGGGTACAATAACAGAAAGAAAATAGGTAAAAGCAACAGGAACCACATAAAAAAACCCGCAGAAAAGAGAGGAGAGAGAGAGGCTGGCCGGCCAGCGATAATGTGGGGGTTCTCCCGGACAGTGTGGTACGGGAGTTTTTAGTGTCCTAGTTATTAGCCGCAGACCTACTGATAACTGGCATATTACATTGTTTTAAGCGTTAGCTATTTTGTGTGCTTAGGCGCATCACATATTTTCTCGGGATACAATCCCGAGTTGGAAGGTGTGGAATATATGTGCATAAATACTGTTCTGATGGCCCACCTCCTCTCCTGTAGCCGCGGATCGCGGATCGGTGGCTCCCACCACACTCTGTTCTGAAACAATTATTATATAACTACTCAAAGAAAACACACAGTTTATAATGAACATCAATGATGAACACCAGTCTGTCAAAGAAAACACACAGATTATAATGAACATCAGAGATGAATGACAATCTCTCAAAGAAAACACAATTTATAATGAACATCAATAACCCATTATCCATGTAAGGTGCATAAACATCAATTAAACTTAAACACTCAAGCACACCTCTACAAACACATGCACACATAACACACATGCATACATGTACGCACACGTGCATGCATGCACATACGCACACATGCACGCACGCACGCACGCACACACACACACAACATGCACACACACACCTGCACGCACACGCACACACACATGCGCACACACTCACGCACATGCACGCACGCACGCACACACACACACACACACATGCAAGCGCACGCACGCACACACACATACACACACACGCATACACACAACATGCACACACACGCACACTCACACGTGTACACACACACACACACGCACACACACACATGCAAGCGCACGCACGCACACACGTATGCACACACACAAATAACATACACGCACACGTATGCATACACACGCATGCATGCATGCACATGCATGTACGTGTGCGTGCGCACACACACGCACGCACGCACACATGCACGCACACACACACGCGTACACACACACGCACACACACACACACACACACACACATGCAAGCGCACGCGCGCACACATGCATACACACTCACGCATACACACAGGCATACACACACACACACACATGCAAGCGCACGCGCGCACACATGCATACACACTCACGCATACACACACGCATACACACACGCACGCACGCACACACACACGTGCGCACACACAAGAACTGAAGTACAGATTCACTCACATACACTCATGCATGCATGCACACACCAACAATGTAGAGTTTTTACTTGTATTTCCATCTGGACAAATTGTATCAAGTGTCTGCAGTGGGTAGACAGAACAGGTTATATTACTGTAGCGCCATAACTCCTGAAACACAGATGAAAGGGGGCCATAAATGTTTAATTTATGTTTAAAAATTGACGAAAATGTCTAAAACTTGAATGATCTATAACTGCTTATACAAAAGCGATGAACAGATTTTCCTTTGAATATCTAGAAGGAGAGCGAGAAAAACTGCGGAAAACTGATATTTTTTGTATTTTATAAGTAGAAAGGGGAATAACTCCATCAAAAACTGACACAAATGCCTAAAACTTGAACTTGCTCTGTAACTTCTCATAATAAAGCAATGTACTAATTTTCAGTTGAATATCTTGAAGGCGTGCAAAAAACAGTGCGGAAAACTTATATTTTTTGTATTTCATAAGCTGAAATGGAGCATAACTTCACGAAAATGTCTGAAACTTGAACTTGCTCTGTAACTGCTTATACTAAAACAATGTACTGATTTTCTATTGAATATCTTAAGGAGTGCGAAGTGTGGAAAACTGATATTTTTTGTATCTAAATTTCAAAAGTCGAAAGGGAGCTTAACTCCATTAAAAATTGACGCAAAAATCTGAAACTAGAACTTGCCATGTAACTTCTCATACCAAAGCAATGTACCAATTCTCAGTTCAATATCTTGAAGGGATATGAAAAAAGTATTTTATAAGTGGAGTAAGAAAATTTATCAAATTTCTTTTTCACGAGTGAGATGACATACTTATCAAATTACCTCCCTAACACTCTTGATATTAGGGCTGAGGTTCGTGAGGATTTTCACGAACCGAGCCAGTTCACGATACAGCTATCCGAACCATGAACTGGTTCACAAACCTTTTTACTATGCTATTGTATGTGAGAAATTCCTCCTAACAGAAAATAACATTTAAAGGCAGGTGGCTGTACTGGCTAAATGGTAGAAAAACACAGCTGGCTAAGAATCTTATATAATATTATTTTCTAACATTTGTCAGAACTTGTCATTTATGTTTTTCTACCATTTAGCCAGTACAGCCACCTGCCTTTAAATGTTATTTTCTGTTAGGAGGAATTTCTCGCATACAATAGCATGGTTATATTCGTAAATCACACTTAGAGGGCATTCAGAGATGACTTGTCTATTAGCCCTTTCACCGACAAATCCCTAAAAAAGTAAATTCTCTATGATATAAAACTTACCCTGTTGAATATTTTGGAATAAATTTGACTGGGAGCTGTTGCTGCCGAAGGCAGCAACAGCTTCTAGTTAAATTAATTTCAAAATATTCAACAGTTTTCCTGTATGGTTTTCCTAAAATTAGATATGGGAATTCAATGGTGAAAGGGTTAGCTTATGTATGGTTCATGAACCACATGAATCCCATGCAAGCGAACCAAACCTTGGTTCGTCTTCCCTTGGTTTGCGATTTTCCGAAACAACGAATGTTCGTTACAGCCCTGCTTGATATACTAGAATATCGGCTCTAAATTCAATAATATTCACAATTATAAAAAGTTAGGTGCCCCTAATGGGCAGGTGGAAGTACACAGTCATGCACATGACAAACACCACCCACTGCGTATGCGCACACCGGTACTTCCGTTACTAAATATTGGCTGACATAGAAGCAACTATTCAATAACCAAAGGACCAGGCCTCCCATGGGGTGGCAAGGCCGGGATCCTGTTAGGGAGGTATGTCATCTCACTCGTGAAAAATAAATTTGCTAAATTTTCTTATTTCACATCATGAGAACATACCTCCCTAACACGCTTGATAAAAGCCAAAATTTGAAAGCAAATTTGGCGGGAGGGAGGCAAGGTCCTAAATCCAGTTCACCCTCGAAGAGACTAGCTCTTTGAATTTTCAAGAGATTTAAAACATCTGAAATTGTGTCTGAAAACACAACCAGGAATAGAATTTTGCATCGGTTAATTGATCGATGAAGAGAGATTGATCAAAAGGCAAATGCGCTACATTAACTATCACCATATTAAATAAAAACATGACACCATCACCAAGACAAAAAACAAAATGGTCACATACTGATCTCTGATATCTTGGGCGCGGAAATCATCTCTTCCCCTACCGGATGAAGAGAATGAAACCAGAAATAGTAGGGATCCCCTACTAACAAATGTGGTATTTGTAAATAGCAGAGGAGGAAAACTAATTACAAATAGATACCTCTACATTATTTTCTGAGGACTGAGACGGCGAGCGGATTGGAAGTGTCACGGAGGTAATGGTCGGTAAAACTTGATTCACAGTGCCACTGGGCTACTGACATAATGTCTTCAATAGAAACACCATTAAATAATGCCATGGAAGTTACCACACCATGGACACTATAAGCCTTGGCTCTATCTACTTGATTTCCAGTGTAGAGTTGTGTGGTTATCCAGATTTTGAACCGTCTCCATACTTTTAAGCATGACAGTTCGAAAACCGTACAACCGTGTATATTTAAAAATCTGGTTTTATAATTATTTTTTTAAGGATATATCATAATATATAACATTGATTGTATAAATTTGCTTTAATTTTATCTATTTGCGAAAAAAAATCTGAAATAAAACCATACCTACGCAGTATCGTAACAGAAGAATGTTGCTAGATCGTATTGCTACATACGTTCAGAAATTATAATCTGCTAGCGTTTTATTAAATTCTAGAATACACGTTTAAAAGCATATCATAAGTGATCTAGTGTTTCTGATATCTATGTCTATTATGAATTCTGAACGCGCATCCGGGACTCTAAACCCGGGATGTGATCTAACCTGCCAAAGTAAGTTGAGATCGAATTTGTCTAATCGCTCGGGCGATCAAGAGTAATTTCTCATGAATGTTCAGGAGCTGGCTCGACGTATGTTGGACGATATAATTAACACTCGACCCAGGTCGATATACATTATTAGTGCCGGAAAACAACTTTTACAGCTTACAACTGATACAGTTTTAAACCAAGTCCTTCAAAATCGTGCTTATGATCTATATTAAAATATGTATGAATTCCTTTTTCGCGGAAACTGTATGCTAGTAAATAGTACAATATGGCCCAGTTTGATTACATGTATCCGATTAATTAGATGAATAAATTTGATTTACTACGCATGTACAGGCATATACGATATGCAGATTTGTACCACGTGACAGTATTACGACGTCTGTAACTAAATTCGACATAAGCGTGTGTAAGCATAGGCTATCGGTAACTAGTCTTTATATTATATACATTTGCATAATGCTTCTCATGAATTTCACTGGTCTCCAATATGGAGGCTGTGTAACAGTCTAATTAGGTCTGCCATCTTTCAGAATTTATCACCGGCTCGGTGTTTCCAAGACCTGAAATGACTAACTATCGAGTAGTATCAGTAAATTTGGCAATGTATCTCTCTACGCATTATCCTAGAGGGGGGTATACGAATTGCTAACTGTCTAGGAATCTAATATATGACAGATTGTGCAAGAACTCGAAATGACATATCGCGATGAATTTAAAAGCGCAAAATCTAATGTTTTAACGCAATTTAAGTAATGATTTCACTATATCCTCTAAAATTGCATCAGATACTATACATCTAGCTACAGATTTAAGTCTACCACTAAAAACGTTCTTTTTCATGGTATTGCAAATTGTGGGTTTTTTCACGAAAGCTGAAAATATTTTCAGTCAATAAACCGGATATCCGGTTAAAACCGGATTTATGGCCAACACCATCACCCGTTGTTTTCTTACCAAAACTGAACAGCCCTATTCCTGTGGCGGTCTTATGACAGAATTGAATGCGTTCTACTATCCCTCTGGAAATGGTGTCTCTTGACGCCCTACCATGGGGTTCAATATATGACAACCATAGGGAACATGGGTCCGTCCGCCAAACCTGAGTTCTTTTCTTGTACTTATTCAAAGCACGGACTGGACACCATACTTTAGCACCAGGATCATATCTAGTTAAGGCAGATAAAATAATAGGTTTACCCGGATACTTTAAAGATTGATTCTTAGCCAAGAAATTCAATCTTGGTAGAAGCTTAAGGCCTTCACCTGTAACTATATAACGGTCAGGCTCAGCAGACAAGGCATGAATTTCACTTCTGCGTCTGGCTGATGCTGCCGTAACTAAAAATACAGCTTTAAGTGTCAATACTTTTATAGAAATAGTACTAAGTGGTTCAAAAGGTTTATCACTAAAAACTTGAAGAACCAGAGAAAGACTCCATGTCGGTGTCAGTGGAGGATTTCTCAGTCTGAGATTGCCCATACCTTTGATAAGAGTATTTAGAACACATACATCATCACTTCCCCTCTTTGCCAAGTAAGGGATAACAGTCATTAATGCTGATTTATATCCAGCAATAGAATTAGCCTTAAGACTATAGGCATCATACAGGTGAGAGAGAAAATCAGCTACTACCTGAATAGATGCATTCATTGGATTGATACATCTCTTTGAGCACCATTCTGCAAATCTGTTGATTTTATAATTATATGCTTTCCAACTGATAGCTAGTGCATCTGGAATCGGGGAAACATACGTCGTCATCTTCGCATTCTTCTTCATTGCGAATAAATCTATGTTGGGTTTTCACCAATGATTGAACAGATGATCCGCCACACATTGATTTAGTTGCCATTCCGTAGGCAGAATGCTCATCCTTCGGCTCAATGAGTCTGCTAACAGATTCAGCCTTCCCGGAATATGAACTGCTTTCAAGGTCATCATATGATCCATGGACCAGCAAAGCATGTCATCATACAGAGACTAGGTGACTTCGTTCCGCCCTGGTGGTTTATGTAACTCACTACTGTTGAGTTGTCTGAATGTATCAACACAAACTTTCCCTCCACTTCTTTTAAGAATAATTCTAGCATGTTGATATGTTCCTTTGACTGTTCCAGATTCCAAAGCCCTGATATTGTGGCTTCTTCCAGGCAAGCTCCCCATCCCTCCATCGATGCATCCGTAAAAATCGCTACTTGAGATTGGGGAGGGGTCAGCATGACCCCCGCCAGGAGATTCCCTCTCTCCATCCACCAATGAAGGTGATGAAGGTGATGAATGAGAGGATTCAACACTTGAATGCGTGAGTCCAGTGATCTTGAACTCTGCGTCCACTGAGTCATGAGAAACAGCTGAATCGGCCGCCTGCGCAAGGCTGCCTGAGGAATGACTGGTTCCATTGAAACCATCAGACCTAGCATTCTCAGAGAGACTCATGCTAGAATATAATGACTGACGCAAACCACTTGAATGCACGAGAGGCGATTCGCCACTCTTTCCTGTAATGGATAAACATATCCTATCTCCAGATCGAAGAACATATCCAGGTAAACAACCTTCTGGGATGGAGTCAGCTCTGATTTTTGAAAGTTGATTATCCAGCCTAAATCTGTGAGAGTTTTCAAAACTATCTCCACAGAGGTGCCAACATTGGCTGGACCAAAATAGGAAGATCCGAAACCAGACGTGTGTGCGTGCGTGCGTGTGTGCGTGCGTGTGTGCGTGCGTGCATGTGTGTCAATCTAGATGCTCTCAGAGAGCTTCTCCTGCATTTTGGGAGGCAAGTATTCCCCCTCAGTGGCTGTGAAGCTAGTCTATTGTACCCTAATGTTCATTGGCAGCTCATTTAAAAAAATATTTTTTGAAAATTCACCAGTGTTTTAAGTTGTTAACCCGGTGAACAAGAAATAGTAAATGTGCAACATCATTTACACTTTACTAAATATTCTTGTGAATATTTTGAAACTAATCTGAGCTTTGGACAGCAGCAGTTTTTAGTCAAATCAATTTTAGAATATTCAACAGCTTACATGTACTTGTATGATTATCTTGAAAATGAGATTCTTGAGCTTCATGGTTCAAGGCTTTTATCTCCCATAACTTTACTATGACAGAAAGTTCCATGATTATCTTGGAAAAATACTTTCTGTCATAGGAAAGATGATTTCCAGGACTTAAAGTTTTAATCTTTCAACAAATTATTTACAATTCAAGAAATATCCTTTTGAATAGTTCATTTAAAATGAATTTGACTGGAACCTATGTCTGTTTCATGCACAATCAAATAAATTTCAAAATATTCAAGATGTTTCTTGTATTGTTTACCTATAAATTGATATCCTGTTTTAGGTGCTAGAGGGTTTAACCCTTTCACTGACAAATCCCCGAAAAACTATATTCTTGAGGATATAAAACTCATTCTGTTGAATATTTTGAAATTAATTTGACTGGAAGATGGCAGCTACGGCTTCCAGTCAAATTAATTTCAAAATATTCATTCAAGAGTTTTCCTGTAGGGTTGCCTTGGAAATGTGATATGGGAAATTCATCAGTGAAAGGGAACAACAGTATTCTGTAAATGCAGCCTTACCTGTACATGTATTAAGTGTCTCACATAGTTTTCCCACCCTCTTCCTCCCATATTAGTTGTTGTATTTTAGTTGGTAGGACTGTTGTGCGATGATCCACTTGCTTCAGACTTTGCTGTTAGACTAACATAAGTTGCACTTTTTGCTTTCCTTATCCACTTGGTAGAATATTCCTGGTTGTGACACACTTTGGCTAAGGCAAACATGCTAGTTTTTTCAATAACTAGCGACTCTACTGTCTTCTCAGACAAAGGTGGTCTAAACTCAGTTCTGTTCTTTCTTACACAATTCTCACTATCTGCATTGCTATGTGGAATAACCAGTACTCCTTTCACTATACTAGCTAACTCAAGAAACTTAAGCTTCCCATCATTGTCTTTCAGTTGGCTAATCAGATGCCATGCCATGTTGGCACGTTCATATGATAGAATAGAATCAGGCAGGGTTTCCACTTGATACCATAGAAATTCTAATTCTACAGAATCCACATCATTGACTTGAAGAGATGTGAATCTGTCGATAAAGAACTGAACAGAATTAAATTTGCGCTCACTTCTTTTGAGGATATTGCCAATTTTTGCATGTTCCAAGACATCAGATTTCAATGGGAATGATGTAGACACAGGCTGCGATGAAGTACTGCCTCACCGACTTGTAAAACTTATCTACCTCAACCTCAGAAAGTGATTGGACCTTCAAGTATTGTTTTGTGACTGCACCAATCACAAGGTCATGCATGTGTTTTTGGTTCTTCCGATAGCATGATGCTATAGCAGCTGTTTTGATAAACCTTATGAATAACTCTGTAAGCAACACCATTAATTCATCCTTGAGAATGTGTATACAGGGTTCATCCCTCCGAAGTAAAACATTCGCTTTATTGAAGACAGGAATTGTAGCCTTCAGAAACATACAGTACAGTTTGGTATTTGGGTCTGAAAGTGCATCGTTAATCCGTTCTATTCTTGTTTTTTTAGTGGATCTGATATCCTTCATTTTCTTCTCATTGCTGGTTTTGACTGACTTGCTATCCGTCTGTTTCTGTTCACTGCTGGTTTTGACTGACTTGCTATCTGTCTGTTTCCATTCACTGCTGGTTGTGACTGAATTGCTATCCTTCTGTTAAAGTCCACTGCTGGTTTTGGGAGCTGTATTAGATTTGCTCTCATGTTTCTGCTCACTGCTGGTTTTGGAAACTGTAGTAGATTTACCATCATTCTGTTTCAGTTCACTGCCAGTCTTGGATGCGATTGATCTACTAGATTGAACATTATTTTGCTTTGACTTAGGCTGTTGCTTACTGACAAATGCCTCTAAGGCAGGCCATTGTTCGAGAAGTCTATCGTTACACATCCCAAGTGACAACCATCTGGTGCTTACATGCTTTAAGATCTTATGAGTAGAAATATCACAAAGGATCTGGCATTTTTCTTAGCTCTTGATGTCTTTTGGGGCTTTTCTCTAAATAATAATATATGTCAACTAATAACTCCTCTAATAACTCCTCTGCATCCAACAAGCTGAAAATATTAACACCAGTAGATCTCTCTGTACAGGTCCCCAAACTCAGCAACATGGTAACAACCTTTCCAATGTCAGAGCTAAAGTATCGAACAACAATAGGGTAGAGCGATGTATCCGAGTTGCGATCATTACTCCCATCTGTTGCTAAAGAATAGGGCCCACTTTTAAGAAACTGCGTATTCGCCGCTAAGCAGCTCACGATTGCTGTAGTTTTTGTTCGTCCACAACCGTACTTGGATGCTACTTTAGAATCGGGAAACATAGCTTTGAACAGCGGGCGGGCATGATCTGAGACTGATAAGGGAATGTTATGTTCGACAAGAAAATGAGTGAACAACATTTCTGCCTTTGTGACATCAGTATCTTTATCAGTGGTGATAAAGGAAGCAATAGAATGTGTAGTTGTTACCATTTTTGATATATATCTGTATGTTGCTTAGTGTTTACGTGTTTCTACAGTAATCCCGTCCACCACATTTAACAGAAATGTGTTTGTTGCATGTGGTACATAAAGCGAATGTATCACCTTTCACTGATGGCTGAAAACAAGGCCACTCTGAGGTACAAGCCTTACGGAAATGTTGTTCATATGTCTTAACTTTCTTTCGCGTTGGCATTTCGTCTCCAGCCCCTGGAGGCTGTTCTCAGTTAGGCATGACTATCAGGTTACTAGTAAAAATTAATCATGAAAATGATTCTCTCAATGACAAAGACCAAATGTAGAATTGTCCAGGAAACCTACATGTACATTCCAGACGTATATTTTCTAAAATATTCTATAAGCCATACTGGCCAGTGACTCCAGTGCTAAACACAGGTAGTTTTACCATTTAAGCCTTACATACCAGAAGCAACAAATGTTTTACAATCTAATCTGAATTCTAAAGCATATTCTGTTGAATATTTTGAAATTAATTGACTGGAAGCTGCTCCCATAGCAACAGGTTCCAGTCAAACTGGTTTCAAAATATCCAACAGTTGTTCTCTATAGTAGTCTTCAAATTGAGAAACTGGAATTTTAGAGGTTAGATGGTTAACTAATGGCAATCCTAGAAATAATTTGACATCAAATATTCTAAATTGTTTTTTGGTATTAGCAAAAAATATTTTAGAATACCTGCTATCAAATTATTTCCAGGACTAAGGCTTTTAAATATTCGTCTGAAGACTAGTTTGGGCATACAGAAGAAGTTTTTGGCTGCCTTGGTCATTGGATTCTTAAATAAATAACATGCGATGTCAGCTTTAACTTAAACTTCAACGTCGAAATCCCGCGAACTAGTGAATTAATAATAAATATTTATACTATGGAAGACTTCTGTAGTATAAATAATTATTATTAATTCGCTGTGTAGAACATTGAACTGATACTTTTGATAAATCACGGTTAAAAACACAACAACAATTCACAAATAACTAACTTTTCGCCGCAATTTTCAACTCAGGTAAACAATATGAATCATCAAAACAATTTGTTAGGTCACTATCGATTGGTCGCAAATGATCGGCTTGCGCGTTATGGTCTGAATTCTAACCAATGAGAGTATGCATACCAAATGGTGTCGCGCATGATGGAAATTACACCTGCTTGTGACCAGGATGCATTCTCACCATTTGCTATGTCGCGAATGATTGGTTGCAAATGATCGGCTCGCACATTAGTGTCTGAATTCTAACCAATGAGATTATGTGTAATAAGCGGTGTCGGGTGACGGAAATTACATCCAAATATCACCGGGATGTACCCGCGTTAGAAATCGTTGTATCTCGCTCAAAAGATCGGTAAAAATCGGGAAATCACGGGAAAAATGTGTATGTCACATTTTGACGAAATTCGTAAGAAAGCAACAATACATCGTACAGGCGCACAAAACGGGCCAAAATAGGAAGTTTTCCGATAAAATCGTATTGGTTGGCACCTCTGTCTCCAGATTTGCTGTCAAGCTTTCTGGGTTGTGTGCTTTTAGCAACCAGTCATCTATGTAAGTGTGGACTGCTATATTTCTCCTGCGGAGGTATGCTGTGATAGAAAGGACCACTCGAGTGAAGACCCTCGGAGCCGTCGAGATACCGAATGGGAGAACTTTGAATTCCCATTGGCGTCCCTGAAAAGCAAATCTCAGGAACCGACAAAAACCTCCTTGCAATGGGAATGTGGAAATAAGCGTCCTTCAGATCTATCGATGCTGTCCACATCCCCTTCTCTAACCCCAACAACACTGATTTTATTGTTTGCATTTTGAAACACCACCCCCCCCCCCCCCCCCCCACCACCCCCGGTGTTCTTTGTCACAAGAAACACGGTTGAATAGAAGACCGGGCAATCTTGCACTGGTTGAATTGCTTCTTTTAGAATTAGAGATTCTATCTCCTCTTCTATGCACAACCACTTGTCTGTATCTCTTGGAATTTGAGTCCAGAACAGTACCAGAGACAGATGCAATGGCGGACCTATTATGCACTCTGGACTGTATCCGTGCGAAAGCCATTGCAAGACTAAGCAGTCCTGAATTAACCGCTCCCACGCCTGACTGTGGAGAGTCAAACAACCTCTCCCTGGTGCACCTAGGGTTAACGGGGTGCCCATAAATTTTAGAAGTGGGTGTGTCTCTGGTACGTGTGACAACACCAAAGTGGTACCTGTGGTAACTGAAAAATTCTTTTTAGGCCATCAGGCCCGGTTACCACATGCCGCTCCTCGCACGCCTTGCCCAGTGCCACATGCACCTCGGTGCGCGGGCTGCTGCCTGGCTGGCTACGCTTGAAGCACGCTGCTGTTGGTGAGGCCGGCACGGTCTCTGAACCCGGCCGGCCTGCTGGCCTCCGACACTTCCAGCACCGTCACTAGCGTATTGCTGTCGAACAGCCGAGGGCTGAACACGCACGTGTTCTCTGCGCAACACCTCAAATTGTGCGCGCAGCGCCCTCTGATTGTTTACCAAGTTCACCGTCTCCTGGAGGTGCCGACAACCCTCACCTCCAAAAAGATCAGGGCCCGCCATCGGTGTTTGCAATAAGCGTGACTTGAGCTCCTGGGATGGGCACAAATTGTCCAAAGCAAATGTGTGCATCGTCCTCAGTGACTTGGTCACCGACCTAATCAAACAATCCAACACCAGGTTGATCCCATCCTGGATGGCTCGTTGCACTGTGACCGGACTAGGCTGCTGGTGCACCGAGGCTGCAACTACCCCTGATAGCAGCTGAGACACATGAGAGAGAGCGCACTAATCACTGCCCGCAAGCTCTCCTTGGTGTCACGCAAAGCGGCATTAGCTGAGCGCATAGCACCCGAGCACAGTGCTCCCGTGTCAGCGCGAGAGCCTGGCCGCATGTCTTCCCCCAGAGTGGCGCGGTCATCCACGCTCGGTCTGGGCGCTAGACCATACTGAGTGTACTAACTGGAAGTAACTTGGGATTGCCTAGCAACCTCGCAGGGGGGGGGGGGGGCTTCGCGAGGCGACCTTTCGGTCTGATAAACTCCTCTGCTGCAGTGAACATATCTAAGATATGCTCAGCATACAGCAGAGACTTAGCCGAGGTGGCCAACGGCTAAGCCTGTAACCAGGCCCAGGGGTTACTGGCGGCCGATTCGTCCACGGAGAGCTCTGGTCTGACAGCGAGGAGCCACGCGCATGCATCAGACCAGTCTTCATCCGTGGCCACCTGCGACTTGCCGACGAGCAGCGGGCCCTCGTCATCTTCAATGGCATTCGCAGGTGGGACCATGGAGGAGGCTACAGGCATAGCTGGCTGCCCGGGGAATGCATACAGGCCCGCGAGGGCTGGCATGACATTCTCTATGGGCAGGCTGTGCACCGAGGCTGCGCTCGTGCGAGGGGTATAATGCACACTAGCATGGTCTGGATCGTCCGTATGAGATTCCACAGCTAAGCGTGGTATTTTATACGGGTGCCCGTCCACTCCAAATCGGCCCACAGGTTGAATCATGAAACCTGCTCCCTAGGGAACAGAACCATAGGTGCGAGCGGCCATGCTCCCCATGAGAGGAGTGTAGACACTCGCATCCATGTCTTCATGATCATCCTGTGGGCTGAGCAGGTAGTCTTCATCATCTTCTCGGTCAGGAAAGTTAGACTGACCAGGAGCATGCCCGAGGGCAGATGACGAGGGTACTCCGCGAGTGATCGTGGTCAGGCTCACTGGTCGGGTCCTGCCTGATGCTGCTCGCGCCACTGGATCACCAGGCGATGCGAACATCAAGCCTGGGTCCAAAACGGCTGCCCCTGGATCACGGAAAGCTTTGTCCGAACTAGTAGGGCATGATCCAGGGACGAGGCGCTACCTGCACTGAGGTCGATGCGCAGGAAGTTGAAACACCTGTGCCCAGCAACATGCCGTGACGCATGTCAGGCATCAGATCTTACTAAGTCCTGCGCATCTCACTCACTAAATCTGCCTTGAAGGCCTCGAGCTCACCTTTCTCAGAGGCCTTCTTCTTACCCTCCTTCTTCACCCTCTTGTCATCCTCTATCATCATTCTTGCCTGTGAACCGAAGAATTCAGAGGTTAGACTCCCCTCTCCCCCCCCCCAACTCTTTACAAATAGCACATTTGTTAGAAAGTCTACAATCTGTACAAGATGGGCAAGGGTGGGGGAAGAATCTAGCCTTCAAATGCTTCTGACATAATGGACATGATTATTTCTGAAAGGTAGGCATACGAAAAGAATGAGTATTTTAGTTTGTTAATTTGTTATTTCTTTTAGTAAATCAAGAACAAACTCAAGAGAGAAGACACCCACTTTCATTACTGACAACCCTAAAGGGGACAGATGGCTTCTCTTGTTAAAAAATAACATAAACAACCAGGGAAACCCTATTAAGAATGTTAGAGACGAGAGAAATATGATTATGATTATCTAGATATCTCTCCACATTCATAACATAGGATGATAATGACATCAATTTGTTTCTCTAAACTAAGATTATGACATAAAGGAAGAGAAAAAATTTCTGGCTGATTATGACATCAAACCTCAATGCAACAGCCCCTTCAAGGAGAGGAGACATAAGAAATGAATATAAGAAATACCTAGGACTACATACATTCACTACTCAAGAATAATATAATATTAAATTATATATCCGAGAACCCATGCACACACAAGAGAGAATACAGTGCAATAAAGATGGCAGCAAGAATTGATAAATATTTTCAAATAATCAGGTGCCATAACTAATAAACCCCCTTATCCTGAGCACATGCAAACCATCCTCTTGTGCAGAAGAACACGTTCATCCATCCACCGAGTCTGTAGAGTCTGATGAAGGGGATGGGACAAAAGGAAGGAGATATTTATTGTTTTATATCGCCAACCCTTAGAATATCATAATGATAAGTCAGAAAAAAGGAGACATGATTAACCTCCAAGTGAAGAACAAGAGCTCTTACCATTCATAAGATGAGCCTGTGGACACAAAGACACAAGGGATTAGTAGACCTAGGTGCTGGGAGAATTTAACAAGGATTCTCAGCGCCTAAAAACGTGCTAACGTCAGGTCGGCCGCGAACGAAAACCGGTAACGTATAAAAGTTACAAGTCTTAACCAATATATGGAACAATATCACCTTAATGGATGATGAAGAGGACTCCTCTGGCATCTTAGAATCAGGCATTTATGGAAATGAATGACAAATATGTAAGAAAATTCTCAAAAAAGAGCTTAGAAAGTTTTTCAATGTTGTATGGAAGCCAATATATTAGAAAACGGAAGTACCAGTATGCGCATGCGCAGTAGGTGGGGTCTGTCATGTGCATGACTGTGTACATCCCCCTGCCCAGTAGGGGCACCTAACTTTTTATAATTCTGAATATTATTGAATTTAGAGCTGATATACTAGTATATCAAGTGTTAGGGAGGTAAGTATGTTCTCATGATGTGAAAATGGGGCATAACTCCATTAGAAAGTAACAAAAATGTCTGAAACTCAAATTTACTCTGTAGTTTCTGATAATAAAGCAACCTACCAATTTTCAGTAGAATATCTCGAATGGTGCTAAAAAGTGCGGGAAGATGATATTTTTAGTATTTCATGTCGCAAGGGGAGATAATTCCATAAAAAATTGACGAAAATGTCTGAAACTCGAGCTTGCTTTGTAACTCACTAAAGCAATGCACCAATTTTCACTAGAATATCTTGAATAGGTGAAAAAAGTGAGGAAAGCCTATTGTGATAGCCGGAAACACGGATGGACAGACGGAGAATAAACCTATAGTTCAACACAGTTTTACTGGTAGAGGACTAATAATGGGACTCGTCTGAGAGTCTATCTAACATAATTTAAAACAAACGCTGAATACTAGATTGTGATGTCTCACCCAAATAGGACTGGATAGTGACATCCAAAGAAACCAATAAAGTTTTGCTTTTAAATCCAAAGAGCAATTATCGAAAGAGGCCCATAGCTAACCTGGAATATAGGCATTTCAACTACAAACAAGGATGCATCCTACTAAATTTGGTTCAAATCGGTTCAGAGTGTCTCGAGAAGACATTTTAAATTTCTCATTGCTTTACTATGGGAGTTTTTTGCCTGTAAAAAATCCAATATGGATGCCAACTCTTTTATTTGTGAAGTAGTAATGTGTTTGATTTGTGAATTAGTAATGTGTTTGACTTGCGAAGTAGTTATGTGATTGACTTGTGAAGTAGCAATGTGTTTCATTTGTAAAGTAGTAATGTGGTTGACTTGTGAAGTAGTAATGTGGTTGACTTGTGAAGTAGTAATGTGGTTGACTTGTGAAGTAGTAATGTGATTGACTTGTGAAGTAGTAATGTGATTGACTTGTGAAGTAGTAATGTGTTTGACTTGTTAAGTAGTAATGTGGTTGACTTGTAAAGTAGTAATGTGGTTGACTTGTGAAGTAGTAATGTGGTTCACTAAACGAAATCACGAGAGTTGACACTTACCTCCTAAACACTCCAGGATATTCCCAAAATATCCACTTACACTCAATACTCCCCAAGACTTTAAAAAGTAAGGTGTCCTTACTGGGCAGGGAGAAATATGACAGCTGGTCGGATGCCGGCCCCCCCCCCCCCCCCCCCCCCCCCTTCGAGCATGCGCCGACTGACACTTCCTTCCCATAATTTATTGGCTGACATAAAGCAACTATAACATGCCTGAAGACCGAGCCTCTGTAGGGTGGAGGCCGGGTCCATATTTAGGAGGTAAGTGATTTCGTATATTTCACTTCAAGAGACCCTTAACTCCTAAAAACTCAATGATATTGCCAGAATTCATCAGTGGATTTGGCGGGAGGGAGGCGAGGTCTAAAAAAACCCACTCTTCCCTCGGAGAGCCAAGCTCCTTATGCGTTAAAGCACTCTCATCTGAATTTGTGTATAAGAACACAACCAGGAAAGATAAGACCATCGGCTCAAAACCGATGGGTGAGAGTAATGACCGTCGAGTCATATGTGCTCCCCCATCTCCTTTTGGGACAGCAGGAGCTATGACTTCAATGTCCTAAATGCTGTCTAAGTACTAGTGCTATAGTACTAAAGGACATCGAACGAAATGCTTCATTTCGTAAACTCTCATGGGAGAACCATAAAATAACGTGAACCATCACCATATTAGAATGGGTAATGTGACATAGTTATGAAACAACACAAGACACAAGACTTACTTTGTAAATCTTTGACTTGGACATCTTCATCATCCCCTCGGGGAAGAATGAAAACAATACAATAGCACTTAGTTGTTCTCATAATTAAATGAACTGTTTATGCCTCGGACACTGTGAGCCTTGGCCATGTCAACCTGCTTACCAGTGGCAGATTTGTGGCAAAACTGGATGCATTCCACAATCCACTGAGATATGGTGTCTTTTGGCACACAGCCATGGGGGTTCAATATAAGACAACCATAATGAACTAGGGCCCGTCTGCCACTCCTGGGTACGATGCTTGTACCGGTTAAGTGCATGGACTGGACCTTTGAATTAGAATGATATCTAGTTAAAGCTGGTAAAACAATTGGATGACCTTGGTATTTCAATGACTGAATATTTGCCATGAAATTAACCCTAGGTAGAAGAAGCCTGAGTCCTTCCCCTGTAACAACAAACAAGCTGGCTCTGCAGAAAAGACATGAATTTCACTTCTACGCCTTGCAGAGGCTGCAGCAATAAAAAATACAGTTTAAGTGTCAAGATTTTCATTGAAAATGGAACTTAGTGGTTCAAAGGGTTTATCAGCTCATCTGAGCACCATTTTGCAAATCTGATGATTTTATAATTATATGCTCTGGAGGTTGACCACCCCCCCCCTTTTGGCCTTTGCCATAAACATGGCTGCTTGCTCAGAAAAGCCCTCCTTAATTGCGGATTCCTTGACATCCACGCAGTCAATTTGAACATTGATGGATGTTGTGAGGGGGCCTTGCCTTGGAAGATCATATTGTGCATCAAAGGCAGAGGAACCAGATTGCAGACCAGATGGTTCAGCAGATCCATGTACCATGATCGGAGTGGCCAATTTGGGGCGATCAGAAGTACTTGGCACTCCTCATGCTTGATTTCCTGAAGAATTTTTTTAGAAAACAGGATTGCTGGTGGGAATGTAAATGTAAACTATCCCACCCAGCTGAAAGCAGTTTCCATGTCATCATACAGACTGGGCAACTTCGTTCCGCCCTGGCGGTTTATGTAAGTCACTACTGATGACTTGTCTGATCGAACCAGAACTATCTTCCACTGGACTATCTCTAAGAAATGTTCCAGGCCCTGGATTACTGCTCATAATTCCAGTAGATTGATATGTTCTTGTGAGTGATCCAGATTCCAAAGCCCTGATACTGTGGCTTCTTCCAGGCAAGCTCCCCATCCCTCCAATTTTCTCTTTTCATCCACCACTATAGGTGGTGAATAAGAGGTTCCAACATTGACACCCTTGAATCCATAGATCTCCCCCCCCCCCCCCCCCGTGCTAGAACATAGCAATTGTTGGACACTGACTGAATGACTGAGATGAGTGTCTCCAGTCTCTCCTGAGATGGGTAAACATACACGATCTCCAGATCGAAGAACATTCCCAGGTAAACAAACTTCTGGGATGGAGTCGGCTCTGTTTTTTAAAATTTTAACAAAATCTGAGTTTTCAAAAACATTTCCAGATTTGCTGATCAAACTTCCTGATTGTGTACCTAAAATAGCCAGTCATTTATGTATGAGTGGACTGCTATGTTTCTCCTGCGGAGGTATGCTGTGACAGCAAGAACAACCCAGGTGAAGAACCGAGGAGCAGTCAAAAGTTCAAAGGGAAGAACTCTGAATTCCCATTGACGGCCCTGAAAAGCCAATTTCAGAAAACTGGTATAAAAGCTTCTCGCAACTGGAATGTGGAAATATGCATCTTTCAGATCTATTGATGCTGTCAACATTCCCCTCTCTAATGCCACCAACACCGTTTTGATTGTATCCATCTTGAAAACTCGGTGTGTCTATGAACTTGTTCAATGGCATGAGGTTGAGAATTGGACCCCGCCCCCAATGCTTTTTGCCACAAGAGACAAGATTGAATAAAGGCCCCGGGACACTTTTGTGCCAGCTAAATTTCTCCTCTTTGTATGAGGGAATTTATTTCCACCTCAATAGACAACCGTTGATCTGTATCTCTTGAATTATGAGTCCAGATCGGTACCAGAGACAGCTGTGATGGTGGACTTGTTGACCAGTCGGGCTGGTACCCAGCTGAAAGCCATAGCAAGACTAAGCGGTTCTGGGTTAACCGTCCCCACTCTTGCTTGTGGAAGGCCAAGCGACCTCCACAGGTCCACCTAGGCATAGAGGTGGACGTGAGTATTGCAAGAGCAGCACTGTCTCTGGATCTGATAGCACTGGGGTGGCTCCCATATGGTATGAACCATCAGGAATGCTGCCCACGATTAGATCCTGGTACACATCTGCCAGCGCCATGCGGGCTGGCTGTGCTAGATGAGTGAGCGCTGCAGCCGGAGCGGCCCTGTGCGCTTCACTAGAGAGACTGTCTAGTGTAGAGATCGTCTACTGGAGGTGTTTATACAATACACTCCTAGTGACAGCCCACGTCATACAGTCCAGAGCTAGGTAAAAATCATGGCTCTGAACTGAGACGGATCTCGGTTGATGTAACACAGAAGCTAACACTACACCTTGTTACTACACCATTACAAGCTTAGACACGCGAGAGTGTTACCATAGCGGCCCCTCTTCTGAATTGCAAAACACGGAATTGGCACTCCTCGGAGCTCCTAAGCACAGTGCTCCCGTGCCTGCACGGGAACCTGGTCATGTATTATCGCCTAGCGCAGCACGGTCATCCGTGCTCGGCTTAGGTACAACCATATAAATGTACTATATTCACAGTACATTTATTTGGATGGGTACACCGTATTGTTGGTACTGGCCAGTGACAACATGGCAGCGCTTGGTCACCTCTTTGGGGCCTTTGCCAGGCGACCGTTAATATCCACAAATAGCCTATCAGTCGCTGAAACATATTGGTCGTGGCCACCCATAGATATCCAATAGTATCTATATAAATGTGGCCACCACTTCGGGGTCTAAGGCCGGCGGCTGTTAATATCGATAAATAGGTATATCGGCCACTGAAAACATGGTCTATGACAGGCGGCTGTTAATATCGACAAATAGGCATCTCGGCCGCTGCGAGATATGTTCAGCTAACATTAGGCAGATATGGAAAGCACTCATCACCGATTCCTGCTAACTGCAGATGCTGGTCCCGTTAGCTAGACGGCGGTTCCACAAGGTCTGGTCTAACGATTACTAGCCACTGGCATAGCGTAAAACCAATCCTTTGTGGATGTTTGTGAGTGCTTGACCAGGTGCAGGCCTTCGTCGTAATAGATATCTAGAGTATCTATATTGGTGTTATCACTCGCAAGTGTACTGGCGGCCGGAATCGATGATTTTCTTTTACACCTGGTAAACCGGCCACACCATATGAGCCCGTGAGGGTTGGTATGTATTGTCGGATCCATGGCATCGAGTGTGTTATAAAAGTCACCACCATGGTCCGGGCCAACACCAGCACCTCCATCGACAAGCCGTGGAATGCGGAACAGGCGGCTATTGGCAGCGCTGATCAGGAAAACACAGCACATAGTCCTCTTTCTCCTGGCCAGAAAGATTACTCCTGGTTTATAAAAGAGCACTAACCCGGGCTGGCCAGGGAATGTACTTGTGGGCGCAAATTCTCCAGGGAAACCGATAAGCGGGAACCTGGGGCCAGTGTGTCAGGCCCATGATCTACCGGCACGGCAAAGCCTGCAGCCAAGATCATTTTGATCTACCGGCGCGGCAAAGCCTGCTGCAGGATCATTTTGGGCTGCTTCCGGATCCATCGGCATGGCCTTCCAAGATCTACTGGAGCCACCACTGATTCACGAACGGACAATGGAACTCGACGGAAAACAGAATCAGGGACTCTGCTCATGGCAAATGAAGAAGGCAACAAATAACCTGGGCCAGGAAGCATGATGTGAAGCAACTCTGGCACCAGGACCTTAATTGTCCTCCTCATCTCCCCACTCATTTCAACATGAAAAGCCTCCATATCCGTGGACATGACAGCCTTCCTCTTATGCTTTCCACCACTTACACCCTCGCATTCCTTCTTGAGACACTTCTCAACACAATCCATGTCCTTCGCCTGTAATAAAACAGATTCAGAGAATAAGTCAGCCACCCCCGCCTCCTTCCCCCCCCCCTCTATGTACTGTTTACAAACATCACATTAAATGATGGGACCACAAGAACTGCATCTAAAGCAGACATGGGGAGCATACTTGGGTTTGAAAAAAGCTATAGACCCTACCACCATAGAATCGATCAAGCCAAATTTGGTTGAAATATGTGAAGCCGCTAATGAATAGTAAGCGTTTTCACCACTTCTGGTAGATTTTTTATAAAATCTCAGATTTTCACCCAAAAAATTGATCAATCAAAATTCTGAAAAGAAGTTTTAGAGTATACCACAACAGAATGCCTCTAGTCAAATTTGGTTGAAATTAGCCTATGCATTTGAAACATTTACTTTTAAAGATACGTTTCTTTAAATTAAACAAGGTGGCGACTGGAAAAATTGACCAATCAAAATTCTGAATGGAAGTTCTGGAGCCTACGATTATAGTTATTCCAAACAAAGTTCGTGGAAATCCATGAAGTGGTTAAGGAGGATATGCGTTTTGACAATTTTTGGTACATTTTTAATAAAATCTAAGATTTTCACACAAAAAAATTGATCAATCAAAATTCTGAATAGAAGAGGCTAGAGCGTACCAACATAGACTGTATCTAGCCAAATTTGGTTGAAATATGTCAAGAAGCCAAGGAAGAGTACCATTTTGACCATTTCCGGTTGATTTTTCATAAAATCTAGGATTTTCACCCAAAAGCTTGATCAAACAAAATTCTGAAAAGAAGATATAGACCTTACCACCATAGAATCCATCAAGCCAAATTTGGTTGAAATATGTCAAGCAGCTAAGGATGAGTAGCATTTTGACCATTTCCAGTAGATTTTTCATAAAATCTCAGATTTTTACCCCAAAAATTGATAAATCAAAATTCTGAATAAAAGATCTAGAGCCTACCAACATAGACTGTATCTAGTAAAATTTGGTTGAAGTACCGTATTTTGCTTAATTGTAGCCTATGCTCTAATAGAAGCCCACCCCCTAACTTTGACATATGAGCTCCAATGATTTCTTTGCAGTTTCAAAACGGCAGAACTCTGTATTATTAGCCCACCTCAGCAGATGAAAATTTTTTTTAGGAGCAAATTTGTAAGAATAGCGTGTATAATAATAACAATCGTCCACACCGATCTCTAACATCGTCGTGTCGTG
>CM067371.1:13613481-13639625 GCA_034401795.1 Chaetoderma sp. LZ-2023a
AGAATAGCGTGTATAATAATAACAATCGTCCACACCTATCTCTGCCCTGATACATTTCCTGCCCCTCTAGCAGTCTATACAGGCCTCAGATTTGTAAATCTCGACCACCTATTAGATTAATATTAATAGTAGGCCACATATGTTCAAGATGTAATCAAGTTTATTCCACACTTTTCTAGTCAAAATGCGCGTAAAACAGTCTTGGTGTGATTAAATACCTTCCTTATAAATATATTTTAAGACCAAATTTATGTACCAAACAAGCACGAGAGAAAATGCGCATCAATTTTGTAACGCCGATAAACATTAAATGATCCAAGTTGAAATATTACGAACGACAATATAGCCGGCTTCTTAAGTTGGCGAACCAGTGGCTCTTTTGGGATGGGAGGCGCCGTGTTCTCGCGAGATATTATACGCTAACGGGAGTTTATCAAACTGGTATCCATTATTCAGATCAGATCAGTATAATACCTAGTTCCTATCGCGCAATGATAATATATAGAAATTCCCGAGTTCCGAGTCCCCGATTCCAGAATATTTTTATCCGAGTACTCGCTCTAAAATAAACTCTTCAAATGGAGGCGAATCATGTGATTTGTATTTTTTCATGATGCCATTTTATATGAAATTGTGGATTAATTTTGAAGTAATAAACAACCTTTATTAAAGGATACACAATATTTAGGCGCTCAAATCAAATAATTTCACTTCCCCGGTGATGTTTTGAGGTATACATTAAACATAGGCATAGGCGGTGGGAATTTTTACGGGAGAAAGTGCGTTGAGTTTCCGTGGTATCAGTTTTAGAAAACTTTTTTGGGAAAACTCTAATACCACCCCCCTTTCTCAGAGATGTTGGGTTGGAAATTGAACACCTCTTGTCCTTATAGAAGTCTAGGCTTCAATTAAGCGAAATACGGTATGTCAAGCAGCCAAGGAAGAGTAGCATTTTGACCATTTCCGGTTGATTTTTCATAAAATCTAGGATTTTCACTCAACAAAAACTTAATCAATCAGAATTCTGAAAAGAAGATATAGACCCTACCACCATAGAATTGATCAAGCCAAATTTGGTTGAAATATGTCAAGCAGCTAAGGAGGAGTAGCATTTTGACCATTTCCGGTAGATTTTTCATAAAATCTCAGATTTTTACCCGGAAAATTGATAAATCAGAATTCTGAAAAGAAGTTCTAGAGCCTACCACAATAGAATGCATCTAGTCAAATTTGGTTGAAATATGTCAAGTAGCTAAGGAGGAGTAGCATTTTGACCATCTTAGGTAGATTTTTCTTAAAATCTCAGATTTTCACCCAAAAAATTGATAAATCAAAATTCTGAAAAGAAGTTCTAGAGCCTAATACCATAGAATGCATCTAGTCAAATTTGGTTGAAATATGTCAAGTAGCTAAGGAGGAGTAGCATATTGACCATTTCAACCAAAAAATTGATCAATCAATATTCTGAAAAAATTGTTTGGAGGGTACCCGCTTATAATCATTCCAGCCAAATTTGGTTGAAATCGGTCAAAATGTTAACAAGACGCGATTTGACGGACGGATGGACAGACGGGCAGATGACGGATGGATGGCCGCCATGGCATAAGCTCACTTGCCTTTCAGGCCAGGTAAGCTAATAAAAGAGACCATGGGATAAGAGAGTGAAGCTTAACTCATAGGTACCTCTCGACTCTCTAGGCATAAACATTCCTAATAGGAAGGGAGTGAATGGTGGAGAAAATAACCTCTCCAAGCAACTAGAAAGGCATGTGTTTATAAAGTCAATAAATTAGGAGAAGGAAGCTTCAGACGGTGCATGCTCGGAGGTCTATCATCTTTCTCACTCACTGCCCAGTAGGGGCACCTTACTTTTAAAAATCTGGGGGATTATTGAGTGTAAGTGGGAATATCATAGTGTTTAGGAGGTAAGTATCTCTTGAAGTGAAATTGTGAAGTAGTAATGTGCTTGACTTGTGAAGTAGTAATGTGTTTGACTTGTTAAGTAGTAATGTGGTTGACATGTGAACAAGTAATGTGGTTGACTTGTGAAATAGTAATGTGGTTGAGGCATACCACGCTGCCTAGATCCAGCATAGTTTGAAACATGCGTTGCCGGCCAAGCTTTGCTGCTAGTGTCATGGGCGTGAGGTGCGCGTTATTCTCCACACACATGTCTGCAGCAAACATGTGATTACGCACTGCATATTTAAACATCTCCTGCAGACAAACAATGATAATTAAAGCAGGAAAAGCAGAGAAAAGGCACATTCTCTAAAATTAAATGTTTTGCCCGTTATCAAGAAATCAATACATTGAAGATGACACATTCGGAAAACTACCTCCTATAATGTATGTATGATTTTCTGCTTTGCAGCGGAGACAAAAACATTACAATCCTCTGAGCCGCTCAGAGCTGCTAGATTACTTATGTTTCCAGTTCTGGTCACATGTCACATGCAAGGATACCTAAGTCACTGTTTTTGTAAAATTATTATGAAGTTATTTAGGATGGACGTGCCTCAATGAAAGCTGCTGCCATAAGCTGGTCAAGTAAAGGAAGAAGATATACGCAGTCTTTAACTCTATTATACAGAAATCAAATTCTTTAATTTAAATTTTAACTTTAACCCTTTAATGACTCAATTTGTTAAAAAAATTTAAATATTTCCTTATTGAATGTCCATTTGCAGGCCAAGAGAAGACTATTTTTGAAAATTTACCACTGGAATGACTGGCTCGGTTATCGAGCCAGTCATTCCAGTGGTAAAATTTCAAAAATAGTCTTCTCTTGGCCTGCAAATGGATATTCACCAATACCACTACAGAGGCCTGTTTTGGCTGGCTTCATCGTGAAAGGGTTAAACTAATTTTCAACAGATGACAAAAAACCCAGTAAGTTCTGTTAAATCATCCGACAAAATGAGGTAAAGATATCAATTCCTCTCCCATGAAAATATAAATATGCATACCACTTGATCGGAGATAACTGTCATGTGTAGGACCGTGTTTCCAAACGAATCTTTCCTATTCGGATCAGCACCGCTTTTCAGCAGATAATCATATATCTGAGCATTGCCTATGCACGCTGCGAAGGCCAGTGGATACTCGCCGTAATATGCAACACCTGGCAAGACAAACAATAACTTGTAAACATGGGATTACAGGCCTGTTTACTAGTCAAATTTGGGTTTAAAAATTCAACACATTGGCTTATTAAATGTCAATTTCCACCCAAGTGGTTATCGAGCCAGGCATTACAGTGGTAAATTTTCAAAAATAGTCTTCTCCTGCAAATGTAGCTTGCTCAGATAAGTGCAGAAGCCGGCACTGACCGGCTTGCTTGTTTTCATTCTACAGTTTGTTTGTAGGTGGAGGGGATAGATATGTGTAAGCAGGAACAGAGAGCTTTGTGAATGCAATATTCACCTTCATAATTTGTCTGTTCTGACGCAGTGTTCTTCTGATCCTCGGGAAGAAAGAATCGTCCAGTCGCACGCTGATTCACAAGGGCACCACAACTCAGGAGCAATTTGACCGCATCAAGGTTATTGTTTATTATGGCGATGTGAAGAGCGGATTCACCTACAACAAAAGAGAAAATATTCACAACATTCTAAGTTCACTCTGTGACAAGAGATTGTCCCCTGATGATGAACAGATGATGTTTTCCTAATACAATGCACGTTGATTATATTATGCAACTAGATTGCTCGGTCGATGACCTGTCACCGCAAATCACCACGTTGACCGCTTTGACCTTTTGGGCAGAGGCAAATGTCAATGTGCTGTTGCACTTAGCAATCACATGGGTAATGCACTTACCAAACTTTGTTGAATTACATCCAACGGTTTTGGAGGAGTTGCATTACAACCAATTTCTTTTTTACTCCACCCCCGCCTGTAAATGTGCTCTTGCACTCCACACTGATATGGGTAACTCAAACACCAAATTTGGTCGAATTCAGTCAAGTGGTTTCGGAAGAGTTGCATTATAATCAATTTCCACACATTAAAATGTGACCTTTGACACCCCTCCCAAATATAAATATCCTCTTGCACACTACAACCATATGGGCAACTCAGATATCAAATTTAGTTGAATTCAGTCAAGGCTTTGGCAGAGTTACGCTACAATCAATTTGACCTATTGACTACCAAATGCAAATGAGCTCTTGCACTCCACCCTCATATGCGTAACACACATACCAAATTTGGTAGAATTCTCTCGAACGGTTTCGGAGAAGTTGCGTTGTAATTGATACTTCTCATCGAAAAACGTGGGAATAACAAAAGCAATCCCAATTCTGTTTGGCTTGTTTGCCAGTTTGAGGGTCAATGATCTACCACAAAGACATGAATCATAGCATGATATAGCAACAGCATTTCTTGTGTTCTAATGTGAGGCAATTCACCTTTCCAGAGTACACACCCATCATATGACGTCATAATGAACTGCGTGACGTGTAGAATGACATCATAATGAATGATGTCATGAATGACGTCGATAAGTACGTCACGAACGCATATTTGAAGATGGTCTATGCATTGTTGTACAAATTGTTTGCTTTCATTATTTAATAAATATTCTGTTGAATATTTTGAAACTAATTTGACTGGCCGCTGTTGCTGCCATAGGCAGCAACAGCGCCCAGTCAAATTAGTTACAAAATATTCAACAGCTTCCCTGTATGGTTTTCAGGAAATTGATAGCTAGGCAGCCTTTACTAGTCATGCCACGCCCATGTCTAATTAACCCTGTGGCAGCAACGGGACGTATTATCGGCTTGAAATAATTATGTTCCTAGTCCGACGGGACGTATTATCGACAAGAGACAATTAGATGATGGGAGCGATGGGACGTATTATCGGCTCAAGCTACCACCAGTTTTCGATCGAAAATACGCAAGCATTACTGGCATTTTATCCAATCAAACTTAGTATTACATTACGTCAGAAGGCTGAATTTTCTAAATCCACTGTCAATTGGTCGATTCAGTTTGTTTACAAATTTATGCGGGAAATATAAATAGATCTTTGTGAATGAAATAGTTTGCGTAAAAATGTCGAAGATGACGAAGCAATTCCTTTATTTAAGCAAGTACCCGATTATCCGGATAGATGGAATCGGGTATTATTATTGTCATTATCATTATTATTATACAGCTGCTCAACGATTGGGCAAGCTGGAAAATCTTTCTAAACGGCATCCTATACTAGCAGTGTCATATATAATACGGAAATGCGAATGCAACCCGCTCTCGGTAGCTAAGAAGATCGCGAATTTCGTTTGTTATCTTTGTCACGTGATATGATGTTACAGCTTATGACAGTTAGTTTAATTTTAATGAAACATTAGTTTCCACGCTTTTAAATTATTTTATAATGACAATTTGCCATTACTGAATAACTGAAAGCCTCTCAAAATTACTGAACATCCATCATGGTGAAATTATTTTAAATCAAAGGTCGAGTGGGGTTTAGGTATTGAGACACACTTGCCAATAATTTGAAAGAACATCACATATCCCCCCTACTATAATATACATACATATATATATATATATATTATAGTAGGGGGATATGTGGTAGTGGTATCAATGGACGAAAATTCAAAGGCCTGTGGTGGTCTGGAACATTGAAGGACATATCAGCATAGACAATACAATTGTTTTAAAGATATTGACCACTGTGGAGATATGGTTCACATGGGGACAGAACGAGGGGGGGGGGGAATTGGGAGATGCCCCCGCCCCTTTTTTCCTCTCCCACAGTTTAGACCCCCATCCCACCCAGGTCAAAACACATTCCGACACCCCAGTTATTGCGCTTGATTGCCCTGTCCATTTTTGTCAATCTTACTGGGGTTTGCTGCTGTTAATCTTTCAATGTTATTAATGTATCTATCCTTTTATTTTTCAGCTTGAAACATCATTTGAGAGAAAAATGAAAACAAATTTAAACTTGATGATTTTTATAAACCCTGTAACACTTAAATTTGCTAAAAAAATTACAACTCATAGTAAATATCCATTTCCAGACAAAGAGAATCTATTTGAAAATTTACTACTCGGTTATTGCGCCAGACATTCCAGTCATACTTTTTCAAAAATATTCTCATGATCTGCAAATGGCCATTTTGCAAGGTCACTGCTGTAGCCGTTTTCGGCTGGCTTGTGTGTTATAGGGTTAATAATATTTAAATACTGTATTGTGTAAACTACCAGTGCAAATATAAAATAAAGTTTTCTCGAAGTGAGAGGGAGAGAGAATCTCATATTAGGTAATCAGACTGGACTATGTATAGATTTGTTGAATATATCGAGTCCAATTTGATTGGAAGCTGCTGCTAGATTCCAATTAAATATATCAAAATATACTCAACAGATTACTTTTTTAGACTTCAGGATCTTTACCCTCGTCCTGCAAGGGGAAGGGGGTATACACATTTGTGTGCGTCCGGTATTGGATCTAAAATATTGATCCTACTGGTTTCAAATTTTAACACAACAAAGCAACATAACCTAAACAAGGATTTCCAGAAGTTGTCTGTCATATGGACAAAAACCCAGGATCCAGATTGGATACACATTTTAATCTATGGACATCTCGGAAACTACTGGTTAGATTTTGCTCAAATTTTAACAAAGTAGAGGGCCATACACTATGATTTAACAAATTTGGATGTGCTAAAATTAATTTTAAAACCGCTATGTACATTGTGAGAAAAATGGTAGGGTAGTCTCGGCAGTGGTTTACAATCTCTGATTACTCTTGTTCATAATGTTATCTATCAAGCATCAAGTCCCCGACAACACCATTGTGCTTTAAAAATTGAATCTACCCGTCAATGGAATCTAAGTGATAACTAGATTGCTTGGTCGATGATGCATTATAGCAGAACCCATGTTCACCACTTTGACCTCGTTACCCCATCCAATCCCTGGGGCGGAGCCAAATGTAAATGCCCTCTTGCTGCCTTGCACTCCTTAATCACCTACCAAATTTGTTTGAATTCCAACCGCTGATTTTGGAAGAGTTGCATTACACAGAGACTGGAGTGGATTGTTGTGGAAAATCTGGATGTCATAAGGGGAAATGATCTGTGAAAGCAGGAGTTAAAAATTAACATGGGCCCGAGGCTAGTAGAAATTGACTATGACTAGTACAATTTGTAACCGACCAGCCTGATGGTAACAATTTGATACGTCAATGGTCAAGGTGGCAAAAAATTGTCATTGCTGTGATCTTCAGAAATGTAGATATTCAGAGCAAGAGAAGACTATTTGTAAAAATGTACCACTAGAATGACTGGCTCGATAACCGAACCAGTCATTCCAGTATTAAGATTTCAAAGATAGTCTTCCCTTGGTCACCAATGAAAATTTCATGGGCTAAAGTAGAATCTAGTAATCCTGCTAGAGACATGTAGTGGCTCATTTGGCCATAATTTCAATTCATGGAGAGGGTGTGTGAGAGCGATCTTTTGAACACCCACTCCCCCCCCCCTCTCCCCTTGTGAGGAAATTCACAATTGTATGGTAACCCATATCAAATTCCTTTGAATTCCACACAACAGTTTGGGAGGAGTTAATATGATGGACAGTTTTCCAGATATTTGTCCTTTGGACCCCACCCTCTGACCCACAGGGGGCGGAACCAAATCTAAATGTGGTTTTGCAAAGCTCAATCATGGGTAACCCACATACCAAATTTGGTTGAATTCCACCCTTGTTTGGGAGGGGATAGAATTATGGACTGACAGACGGGTAGATGGAGGCGATTACAATATCTCAATTTTTTCAAAACATGGTGATCAAGGCGATAAGATCTTTATACAAAAATGTAAATTTGTTTCGGATTGAGAAATTAGGCGACCACCATCATTGGCCATGCTGCATCATTTCCTGGATTTGTCGGTGAAAAGGTTAAACATAGCAAGACTGGAATTGACAAGTGGACATAGCAGAAATTTAGATTTTCTAATAGATGAATCCACTTTTAGCTCTGCCCCATCTCTAGGTAAGCTCCATCCATGATTTGCGCATGTAGGGATCAGTTTATACACTTTGAATCCTAAATTCCCAATTCCATGATAACTATAGATACAACTAACCTGTTAAATATTTTGAAACTATTTTGACTGGGGTCTGTTTTCAATTATTCAACAGAATGTTTATTAAATAGTAAGGACATACAATTCGTACAACTGACAGACTTTTGAAAGTTCATGATGGACTTAGCTACATCATCCAATAGATATTTCGATTGTGACGTCAGCCTACATCTGTATGTAATTCATTATGATGTCATATACTTGGGTGACAGATTGGATTCATCTATTATTTAACCTTTCTCATTTTCATGACAAATTCCTGAAAAAGTATGATGCCTACGATATAAAATTTATTCTATTGAATATTTTGAAATTAATTTGACTGAAAACCTTTGCTGCCTAAAGCAGTTTGCAGTCAAACTAATTAAAAAAATATTCACGAGTTTTCCTTTATGGTATCATTAAAATGAGATATGAGGAATTCATCGGTAAAAGGGTTAATCTCACCTTGCTTGTGTGCAGATTTATGTTGTATATTTCACTGCCGTCGAATCATATTTGCTGTGCGTCGTTCTTGGCTGATTCATTGCGATGGAACCTAGTGTATACGGTGTATTCAAATCCATAATCATATCAGTAATTTATATTAATAATTCTATCGAAAGCTTTTGGAGATGGATGGATAGACAGATGAATGGAAGCAATTGCAATATCCCAGCAGTCTTATTTTACACAGATCACCTAACTTTTCTCTTTATAAAATCCATGTTAGTAAATCCATCAGCCTACTTAACAGGAGAGTGTCTGATTTTCTTAAGCCATTGTCCACTCAACTGAAAAAATAGGAACAATAAGTTAGAAATAGGCTATATAGTTATATTAAGACTTAACAATCAATTTTTTTCATGAAAATTTCCATTTTCTCAAAGACAGTGCCCATATGCAGACCAAGAGCCAGTCATTCCAGTGATACATTTTTAAAAAATGACATTTTCCTAGACAACTGCAGCAGTTTTGGTCTGATTCAAATATTAGATGGTTATCAATATACATGTACGCCGCCGGGTCATAAGGATATACTGGTAAACACTATGACCCGACAACGGCTGTTATGGTCATACACCGCCTTCAGATTTTAGCGCAGAAATTAAATTTTAAATTATACATACATTATAGGTAGTTTTCCGAATGGGCATATATAGTCCAACAAGGGAGTATGACTACTAATTACTGGATTAACCTTTTCAATCGACATGAGCGAATAATAAATTTGTTACGAATGTTTCAAAATTCTGTTGAATATTTTGAAACTAATTTGACTGGAAGCTGGCTATGGCAGCAACAGCTTCACATTGGATTCAAAATATTCTACATCTTACCTTTATAATGACTGTAAACGTGGAATTTTGGAATTTCAGGTTCAAATGCGATAATTGTTTTTGATTTTTGGCACACTTCCATGATAGTGCAAGTTTGTTTCAGGGCCCCAGGTCTTTATATCTTTGATCAGAGGATAGTGGCCACATAGTAAATGGTGATAGAATGTTTGTAACCAGGGCAACAGTGAAATATTTGTTTTCTAAGGAATAATTAATAAGTTCCAATCATCAATGATTATTAGTAAATGTGCTGTTACTTCCAAGTTTTCAGTTACTCAATGACTAATTTAACCAAGAAAGTTATAGATTGTGGTAAGAGAGCAGCAGAACCAATAATATATAGATCCATTTCGTTTACCTCTGGTCGCGAAATCTCAATAAGGTTATAGATAAACAATCCGATAATCTCAATCATCGATGCGTGTCTTTGTTTACAATTTCCGAGAAAACTCCCTCTTCAAATTACCGGCAGTAATACGGCCGAGTTGAGATGTGAAAGCTGTCAAATATATCGGCATCACTTCCTGATTGGCAATATCGTTAATCTAGTCATCTGTCTACTTTTTAGTTTGTGGTGTACAAGAAATATGCATAGATTGACATATTTGAACACGCAAATGTTACTATTTTGCAAAACAGCTGATCGTGTCGTCATCTTTCCCGAAAAATTAATATTTATGAATTCCCGGCCAATCAGATGCGTTAATCTTCTAGCACGTGATACGGTGTTGCCCAATAATGGGTAATGAGCTTGGTACTCTGTGTTGCCCACAACATCTGATTTTTAGGGGTCCCAAGGACCCCACACTCTCAGATTTGGGGGTCCCACTGTAAAATCTGGGGGTCCCATGGGGTCCTCATCTGAAATATGGGGGTCCCATGTTTTTTCCCTAAAATAAACACAACACATTGATCTAATTATAAAGCACTTTATTAAACATGTTGAAAGCACTAGGTCTGACATTGTGTAATTGGAGTTTAATGATTAACACCCATTAAACATGATTAACAGATGCACACATTGCAGGGCTACTGGCATATTTCATACGGCCAATTCCTCTTTAATAACAAAATTAAATAGTAGCTAGTACATTCTTCTGTTGTACTGAAGAGTTAGCTCCCCTGATGGTGTAGGTATCATAGCATCAGTCATACACTTTTGGAATTCTTGGTGTGCAAGCTGCATACCAATAAGATGATGTCAAGCAACAGTCTTCACTCCTTATTAGGTTGCATGAAGGTACATAGCGACCAGCCTACTACTTCTGCAGAATCGCATGATTATTTCAGCCAATCAAGTTAGATTATACCATAATTGGTCCAAGAATGTAACCATGTTAGTTGATAGCGGAATCGCCCAGTTCATTCCATTCTGGATGCCAGTCTGTCAACAGCTAAGTTTTTGAAGCTAAGTTTTGCTATATTGTTAAACGTTGTGATAAAAAGTGGTGTTTTAAGTCAAAGTTTAGATAGTTAAATAAAGAGTTTTTCAATAATTGCTGTGAGCTGGGAAACGTAGTCGTGAAAAGTAATACAATTCCAGTTTATGAAAGTTATAGTTTACTAGATGTTTAGAAAATGTTAGCCTGTTGATTAGCCGACAATAATAACGAATCAATTTGTGTCCGTGACTACAGTGAGCCGTGGAACATACCTAATAAGTTAATAAAGTGGCTTTATTTACGCGGGTTTACTGTTTGGAGAACGCATAGGTTGAGAAGAAGCATAGGAATTAGGTTCGAGGTTAATTTCTACAAAACTAGTTATTGATATGTCCCGCAACACGGCTAGCAACGCGCCCACGACGCGTAGTCGATCTCCAATCCGGAGGTTAGCAGCAAATGCTTCGGGAACATTGAGAAACGTCAGTTTTGACAGCTGCTCTCCGTCATGTGACCGCAGGCGGGGTTGCAGGGGCGTGCAGCCAAACTCAATTAGGAGTCGGGGGGTGTCGGCTGTGTCTCGATCGAGCAGTGCGGGTACCGAAAGGTCGACGGTGTGGGACGATGCGGAACCGGTTAATTGGAGTACGAAGGCCTTGCGTGACAAACTTAAACAACGTGGTATTGTTTGTCCGACGAGTTTTAGGAAAGCGCAACTCGTCCAGTTGTTTGTTATGAATGACAGGCCGGTGAGTGACGTCATCGAGGCAGGGAACCAGGCGGAGGAAGGGTGTGGCGGACTTAGCCAATCAGAACGGCGCAGCGATGACATAGACTTTCAAAATGGCAACCACCGTAACAATCATGGAACAGCAACAACAATAACACGGGATGGGACCAGCACTGGAGGTAATCATTTCGGTCCCAATGACTATGACACGGGGTGCACAGATTTCGAGGTGCGGGCCCTGTCACGGCAGTTGGAGGCGTTCCAACGTAGGCTGGCAGGCCTACAATCACCCGGCACTAGTTTTCGTGAGAGGAGTGTCGGTGCCGGCCTGGATGGAGTTACACCATCGTCATCACCATGCTCTCATTCGTTCGTGACGCCAACTGTTCCTGGTACTAATACAGACCAACACCTTCACCACGAGGGACTACGCCCAAGTGTAGGTAACAATAACTGTAATTTGCCTGTTTTATCAGGTTTTACTTTGAGGGATCTGTATGATGAACGATCTGATGGTGCGACGAATGCAAACTGTACTTTTAACCAGGATGATAGGGCATTTGGTCCTATTTCTGGGTGCTTGACTGGGGGAAATCGTCTGGGAGTAGAGGTCCCGACAGCAACCAAGCATGGTCAAGGTTATGCGATGGAGAGCTTGCCACGCATTGAGATTGTGTCTCCTAATTTGAGGCAGGCGATAATTGCAGGTAAAGATGTCAATCTAGCCCTGCTGTTGATGCCTGATGCAAATACAGGGGAGATAATCTCAATGGATGCAAAAACAGGCATGGCTGTGAGAATGCGCAAAGATGTGAGGTTGCAGAAGAATTTGACACTTTCAGAATTTTTGTCAGCATTTATTGTATACAAAAAAATCATGTGTGAGGCATACCCACAACGGATTCAGGAACTTGATGGTTATCTGCAGTTGATTGTCGAATTATATACGCAGTTTGGGAAATCGATTTTCTATGCATACCATAGGGCATTTTCTGCCAAGGCAGCAGCCTGGTTGCAACAGCATGGCAAAAAAATTGACTGGTCGGTTAAGGACAGGGATATAATCCAGGCCGTCACGGCAGGGTCGGTTTTGACCTCTTGTGACTTGTGTCAACAACATGATCACACAGCAAAATTTTGTCCCTCGGTTCTAGAATTCCGGCCATATTTTCGTCCTGGCGGGAGGAACAATTTTGACAGTGGTGCTAACGGGGGCCGTACTAGAATGAAAGTGAATTACCTAGGTAAGGAAATCTGTAATAATTTCAATGGCAACCGTGGCTGCTTCGCAAAATTCTGTCGCTATTTGCATGTCTGTTGGAACTGCAAGGCTGGTCACCCTGCACCTACATGCCCGAACTCGTCCAAGCGAACAATTCAGAGTCGCAATTTTGGCAAGCCGGTGGATAGCACCCAGTCTAATTGACTAGCCAGTGGGACAGAGCCAGCAAATATGCAAGTGGAGTCTGAGGTAGTGGAGGGGGGCTATGTTATAGCAACTCCTATAAACATTAACCAGCTGTCGATCGAGTTGCGGGGCCACCCGGACAGGGACTTTGTGAATAATTTGATTCAAGGCCTCACACATGGTTTTCACACAGGTGTCTTGGAGCTACCTAATGTGGCTTTGGAGTGTAAGAATTTGATTTCTGCTTGCAAGGAGCCCATGATTGTTGATCATTTGATAGAAGATGAACTCAGTAAAGGCTACTTATGTGGCCCTTTTGATAAGCCACCCTTTCAGAACTTTCGTGTAAGCCCTATTGGTCTGGCTACAGGCCGCTACTCAGGCAAGAAACGTCTGATCGTGGACTTGTCAGCCCCTCACGGTAAACCGGGTCATAGTAGTGTTAACGATCTGATAAACAAAGCTGATTATTCTTTGTCATATGTTACAACTGATGATGCCATTTCTTCTATTTTAGATAAAGGCAAGGGTGCATGGTTGTGTAAGACTGACATAGTGGATGCATTTAAATTAGTCCCAATACGACCAGAGTTATGGCATTTATATTGTATCAAGTGGAGAGGTTTATATTATTTTTATAATAAGTTACCATTTGGTAGCCGGTCATCACCGAAGATATTTGACCAGTTATCAGTGGCGATCTGCTGGATTGCAATGCACAACTATGGCATAAAAACTATTTTGCACCTGTTGGATGATTTTCTGACGATTGAAGGTAGTGACGCAGTACCGGAGCGTAATATGGCCTTATTAACGCTGATTTTTGGCAAGTTAAATATACCGTTGGCGACGCACAAGACAATCGGACCTACTCAAGTGATTGAATTCTTGGGCATAGTGTTGGATTCTGTGAGAATGGAATCCAGACTTCCTCTTGACAAGGTAGAGAGGATTATTACCATAATGAGAGGATTGCTGGGTAAACGCAAATGTACAAAGCGGGAACTGCTGAGTTTGTTGGGTCATTTCAACTTTGCAGCAAGGGTGATTGTCCCCGGGCGATCATTTGTTTCTTATTTGATCACATTGGCTACATCTGTGACAGAGTTGCATTATAAAGTTACTTTGAATATTGATTGTAGGAAGGAAATGGAAATGTGGTCACACTTTCTGCAAGGTTGGAACGGTTCAGCATTCTTTCTCGACAAATTCATTACGTGTGCAGCTGATTTAGAGTTGTTTACAGATGCATCCGGTATTGGATTTGCCGGGTATTACCACGGGAAATGGTTTCAGGGCAAATGGCCGGCTAAATTAGTAGACATTCGAACAGAGGATTGCTCCATGGCCTTCCTGGAGTTATATCCCATTGTGGTGGCGGCAGTATTATGGGGGACATCATGGCCTAAAAAGCGTATCCTATTTCACTGTGACAACTTAGGTACAGTTGACATCATTAGGAAGGGCCGATCAAAAATACCACACATCAACAGGTTAATGCGTCGTCTGGCTTTGTGTGCCGCATATAATAACTTCTTTGTGACAGCTAAGCATATTCCAGGGAATTTAAATGACATTGCTGATTCTATTTCTAGGTTCCAGGAACAACGATTTCGAGAGTGTGCCCCCTTTGCGGAGGAAGTGGCGACTACAATACCAGAGCCAATAGAAATTCTATGCTAGACAATATTTTGGAGCGAATGTGGGTATCGGCCGTTAGCAAGCATACCCTTCGCAGCTACAAATCGGGTATCTCATGTTACCAACGGTTTGCAGCTATGATGGGTTGGAATATTGGAATCGCCATGCTTGAATGCCTGCCGCCCATATCAGAGGACAGGCTTCTGTATTTTATCGCCCATTGTGCAGGAGTGTTGCAGTTGTGATATGGCACCATTAAACTATATTTGGCAGGTGTTCGTTTCCATTATGTAGTGGCAGGATATCATAATCCTTTTTTAGATAGGTTAAGCCAGCCACTGCCCAGGCTTAAGTTGCTACTAACAGCGGTTCAAAGGTCTCAAAGCAGACCACGTATGTCCAGACTACCGATTACAGTAGACATATTGTCCCGGATTTGTCAGATGCTAAAGGCAGGTTTGTTTGGGATGTATACTGATTGCCTCATGACAGCGGCTTGTACGGTGGCATTCTTTGCATTTCTGAGGTGTGGGGAATTTACAGTACAAACGCAGAATGTGGACGTTGAGAACATCATCACTTTGGGGGATGTTAGATGGGCAACCGATTTGTCCTACTGTATACTTACATTGAAAGCGTCCAAAACTGATCCTTTTCGGCGAGGCATTGATATTCATGTGTGTTGTGTGGACAAGCGTTTAATTTGCCCAGTCAGTAGCTTAAGGAAGTATCACTTACTCCGATCACAGTCAGGAGCTAAACTTTCGGACCCTCTGTTCTGTACCGGTAATGGGTTAGTACTAACCAGAAATTTTTTTATTAACCACCTTAGGGACATTATGCAAAGGTGTAATCTCAACAGTTTACACTATTGTGGACATTCCTTCCGCAAGGGTGCAGCTACTTCAGCGGCCCAGGGGATGGTTGAAGATCATATGATCAAGCTTATGGGACGTTGGTCCTCGGACTGCTATACAAGATATATCGGTACAGACGTAACATCTATCAGAAATGCTCAGATTGCAATGTGTTCAGGGTAGGGTCAGTTGGATTGGTATCCAGTCAAACCTGCTATGGGGACAAGGGGTATTATGAGACCGCCCGGTATAAGATTCACTCTTCATTTAATGTATATATGCAAGGTAACTACATGTATATTTTTGTACTTTTGATATTTATGAATTGATGCAACATAGTGGACCCTGCTGTATAGTTACCATGTAGTTAGAGAACACCGGCCTTAGGCAAATTCCTGTGTCCAATTAGGCAATATTGTCGTATCTTATTAGTGGCATACTGTCAAATCCGCTGGGCATTGATTGTAGTAGTAGATCACCTGACCTAGCAGATTGCGTCATCCTTAATGTGTAGTAATCATGCTTTAACCTCTTAGGGACAACCTTCGGTCAGTCTACAGTCAGACGGGTGGTAGAAATCATTAGAGCTATATGTCTTAAGGGCCCATAGATTCCTTGATTCTATTCCAGGCGAGCAATACCTTTGGCTGCCTTGGTGCACAGTCAGACCGGTATAAAGGATTGCCTTATTAAGAGATCGGGGGGGTGGTTGGCTACTGGCCTGGATACTGGATCCATATATGTATATACATGTATATTGGATCAAACGGTAGTTTCAAGCATATTCAAGAGACTACTTGTTCGGTTTGGACACCTTTGCGATTCACCTTGGGGTGATCTTTCGTACAGGTTTTTGACAGTATTTTGAACCTCGGGGCCGCTACGACAGGTATGCATGGTCGGGTAGTTGTCTCCCTTGATTGACAATGGTTGGTGACGGTTTTGTTTCTGACATTGAGTATATTGATATGTTATTTATTGTACATATACCCAAGTACTTCGCTATAGCTGTATTATGATGTACTTGCAGGTGTGCTACCTTGTGACGGATGGTTTCGCACTGGAATGATGGCAACATTCTGCCACATGGCTTGATGCACGTGTATATACATGGCTTTTAGGGTATCACAGTCTAAGGATGCATAGCCTTCAAGCGTGTGTATTCAGGTGCGGTTGATGGCAGGCCACTGTTTTATTAGGGTGCATTCGAGTGCGAAGCCGGCTGTATGGAGTGTTCAGTGGTAGACGCGGACATGTGTGGGTGTGGAACACCTAGGCACAAGAGGGGCAATAGATTCATACAACCTAAGTATACGGCACGGACAGCAATAGTACCAGGAACAGCCGGCGGTGATTCATCACAGAGGGTGCAATGGAGAACAATACATTCTATGTGTCGACAAGTTTTCGGTGGTATACGCTCGATTTATTCAGTCTCACACGAGTAGGCGATTACTTTGGATGTGATACAAGTGGTATATTTTATACATATTCATGACATGGGGCGGGGCCCTGACCGAGTCGCAGTGAAGCCTGCCTTATTCCATTTCAATTGAAAGCACTGTCATGACTATCAGTCCGCTTAACCACAAATCTGGCAATTGCATGTACTTAAGTACATAATGGTGCCTAAATGTCTTTAAAGGTTTTCAAAGGTTGTACTGAATAAGGCAGGTTACACTGGATGAGGCGGGTTACAAGATATTAGCAATAGGTCTTCACACAGAACAAGAGTGCTCGTCATATGTCATGCAGAACACTGGGTAGCGGGCCTAGCAATACAATGGCCTTGGTCGATGTGTTCAATTCTAACTTTTGAGGGACTCTCGTGACCAGTTAACTTGTGCAGAGGTCATTTATGATTGGCATTGAAACAATTTCACTCATAAGTTATTCCATCACAAGTTAGTTTGTCACGTTGCAGCTTGGATGGATAATGTTAAACGGAATCCTCTAGCGTACGCCTCAATTACAAGTCCTAACTGGCCACTCGTATTGGGCAGTATCCTCCAAAAGTTGACAGTATAATTGAGTACAAATATGAAGTACTGACTTTATCATAGAATAGAAAGTACATAATGCAGTATCAATACTCTGATCTATTGTATATAATGTTTATTATTTAAATTTTGCTAACCAATCGGTACCATGGCTTAATGCAGTGTACACACAGGGCAACCGTTAGTTACCTGGGATCAAATCAAGTGCCATGTACACACTGAGTAACCGTTTGTTACCGTGCTTAAATGCAGAGCATACATTAATACAGAAGACTGTATTAAGTGTATTTATACATAAGTGGTAATCGCGTGTTACCAGACGGCAAATGCAACGCAAACACATGGTAATCGCTAGTTACCATGTATCAAATCAATGAAATGCACACTCACGGTCTTAGTCATTCAAGTATCAATGTTAGGTAACCAGGACATAGGATTGTTAACCAGGACATAGGATATAAGTGCAGGAGCTTCAATCCTATGTCTTTTATGCCAAAATAAATATATAATTCATATCCATGTGTTGTGTTATCTGTGCATGTGTTAAATAATGTTAATGTGTATATAGAGAATATTAACTATGCATAGTTTATTAACCTTGAGCACTTAACACTTTTGGCCACTATTGTAGATCACCAAAATACCTATTTTTGAAAGTTTAACACTGGAATGACTGGCTCTGAACAGTGCCAGTCATTCCAGTGGTAAATTTTCAAAAATATGTATTCTGTGATCTACAATCGTGGCTAAAATTGATATATTGAAATGGTCATTGTATATTTAACTAATGACATTTGAACTGCATATCAATAAACAATAACTTAAAGCACTGTACTTGTTTGTTGTCTGATAAACCAACCAACCTACATTGACAACCTTGCATGATTAACATTTCCAAAGACCACTATATTAGTAATTAGCTAAGACCACTGCATTAGTTTTTCTATAAAACCCTAACTTGACTTTGGACGAATTGGAAAATTATGAGTACCTGTGGCGAGTTTGCTCAAGGACGACTTAACCTACTTCGATATAATGCGCGCGTATTTTTTTATAATGTAACTGGAATGACTAAATATAGTGGAATACATAGGCTAAGATCAGACAAAACAATAATTTATCAAAGATAATCTGTATAAATCAGATTAAAATGCGTAATAAGTGAAAATATATCAGCCAACAACCTGATATGTCTAATTCATAGGGAGTAACTATGTAACGCGATTGCTGATTGGTTGAAGCATAGATAACGCATTAGCGTGTATCCAATAAGGATGCTTGTATCAGGGAGCTTTGAGCTATACGCTGTTTGGAAAAATGACGATATCGTTGAACATCGTTGCTGGGATGAGCTTTTGAGTTGAGAAATTGGGAACACCCAACGATCGAGTATTGTTAGACATTATAAACACTAATCTATCAGTCAATCAATCAGCCGCTATTGCTAAATAAAAGACGGCTTATAGCGCTTATTGATACCATTATTCAAACAGCAATACACAGACACCGCCGCTAATCCGTCAAATGACCATTCAAATGTAAAAGATATCACAATATCTTCCATATATTCCTTCATCCATTTAGATATTTTGATAAGTAAATTGAAAAACATATTTTGGCTGTAGTCTTTGCTGCTTTAGGCAAGTAGGCATGCACAAATTAATTTCAAAATATTCAGCATATTAGTTATAACAACTCTGTGATCTGTCCAATGTTCTGAGATGTGAAACGATTAAGACACCCAGACACATTTGTATACGCTTGATCAGTTGTATTGGATTTCTCAAGAGTTCCTCTAGAGGGAGATTCCGCTGTTATCCAATCAAATACTGACGCGTCACACTGACGTTTAGCGCAACAGACAGAAACATGGCGGGTATTTTTTGCAATTTGTAGGCCAAACAAGGCGACTAACATCGGGCTTGTAAACTCATTATTTATCAAAATTAGATCAAATAGAATACTAAGGATGATTTGGGGATTGTGTTTACAATTAAATGTGGTGGTTGAATCTGATTTATGGGCATTAGCAACTTTGAGTTGTGCAAGAAAACATACAACATATCATAGTCTTAAACAACACAGTAAATTCGTTTTTATTGAACACACAATGCATTAGGTATATTTCTTAAAGTAAAAACATGCACAAATAAATATACACACACGATAATATAATCGATAATTAAGCACACGCAAAGTTACCAGTTTCTGTTACACTTTTTCACTGCGTCCCTCGTGCGTCCTCGGGGACGCAGAGGGTTAATTTTTATGTGTCCCTCTGCCATTTGTATGTGTATATACGCGCAAAAGGACGCATAAGGGCAACTGTTGGTACTCGTATATTAGATACGGGTACAATTCTACAAATTCCTCTCATTCTCTCACGATCTTTTACAATAAACGATTCCTATTGGAGACGCCGCTACGAAAAAATGTCTGATGCTATAGAATCATAATGTAAAACATTCGCTTTCACTTCTTAAATGGCTGATTGCAACCAGCAATGCTACATAGCATAAAATTTGCCATTTATTCGCTGTCAATGCCGAAAAAACCTGGTATGTGTTCGGTTATGTATAAAGGAATTATTCAACATTGAATGAGGCCTCCCCCCCCCCCAAAATCTGAATGGAATTTCGAGAATTTTTACGGTAACATGGCATAATATAAATGTAATTTTCACATCTTATCGGATGAAAATCTTGACGAAACGCTGGTATCTGTTAGTTTTAATACCATTTCTCTTAAATTTGTCAATGGCATTCGTGAAATTAAAAAAAAATTCGATAAATTTTGCAAAGATAGACCAATATATTTATTCTACAAGGGGTGTCCATTCTTGGAGGCACGTTGGCCAACTAAAATATATTTTATTCATACAAATTTTATATGTACTAAAAGAAATATTATTGCCCTTTCTAATGACATATAGTTTTATATATAGTGGTTTGTTACTTTGCCAAAAATAATGAATATAGTCAGCATGGTAGCACTACGCCACTATCACGCCGCTACAGCTTATAGGCTAGGGTTCTAAGCAAGTTTCTGGCTTTTGGCTGTAGGCTTTGCAGCACTTTTTTGTAAATTCTTGGTACAGCCCAGAGGGTTAAGTTCTTCCAACTTTCTATGTGTGTTTGCATCAATTTTAACAATTTGGACGCTGAATTCCCAGAATCCCAATTTCAAGTTAACAATACAGGTAAGCTATTGAATATTTAGAAACTAAATTGACTGGCAGGAACAGCTCCCAGTCAAAATAGCCTCAAAATATTCAACAAAATATTTATTAAATTGTAAATTCACCAAAGAAATGCAATTGAAATTCTTACTGCCGGAGCTTTTCCCCTTTTGTGATGGCCATACGTTATTTGACTACGATGTCAGTTAACAAGTGATATACTTTGATTATGATATGAGATACTTGAGTGACGTATAGGATCTCTCCATTCTGATGACGTGTCTGAGAAACAAACAACATGGCAGGACTCTTGCTATCCACCTCTGGGGGTGAGGATAGCTACAGATGCCTTGCTGGGTGTAAAGATGTGGAAGACCTGCAGAAACGTAGGATTCCCCAATCATAGCTGACCATACACGATCAATGCAATCAAAATGCTATTAGCCATCTAAGCCATGAATGGAGGAATCCAGTTTTAGCTATGCCTCGTCCATCTCTAACTAAGCTCCACACACATTTCGCCCATGTTGTGATCGCTAGATCCCTGAACTCCGACTATTAATTTCCAGAAAACTATACAAGCAAGCGGTTGAATATTTTGAAACTAATTTGACTGGGTGCTGTTCAAAATACTTATCCGAATGGCCTTACAAAAAATGTATCTGTGAATAATAGTTAAAGCACCTTACAATGTAACTGTGAATAATAGTTAAAGCATGTCTTGTGTGAGTGATTTGCCGCCTTGCATTCCTGACTTGGATGCAAAATTCAATGTTGCAGTCAGCAACAGCGTGTTATGGCAATATATGCATTTTCTAAGCCAATAAAATATGATCATCTGGTCATGTGACATGGCCAAGTGGTGATTGTTATTGCGAGAACATACCAAAATACTCCTCTCCCTCATAGAGATCAAGACAAAGAAGCGGGTACATCCCTAACAATATGGCACCCACAGCCAGGTGATCCGGGGAGTTCTTTAAATAGAGCAGATGTAATGGTGTCTCCCCGACGCCTCCACGTACATGGATATCCCAACATGCCTCATGCGTCTCAAACTTATTGAAGCGATCACGCAGCAGTTCTCTATCGGATGGAGTCATTCCCTGAAGAAAAATACATGATTGGCATGTTGATTCACTGATAATGTATGCAGACCCCCCCCCCCCCCAAGAGAAATACATGATTGTAGGCTGGGCGGTTTGGCCTAAAAGAAAACCGGTGACGGTATCACTAATTAAACCGGTAACGAAATACCGGTTTAAGGGGTTAGAATGATCGAAAATAATTTGAAATATGAAAATATGCCGTTTTCATTAGCTACAGTACATGTATTTTGCGACTTGACAACTGACGTAAATTGCCATGAAATTAGAACGGTAACTACGTATGACTGCACACTTCGATGCTATCTATCTCAAAATAGTAGTTAAAATAAATAAAATCAATATTGGTTCATGTGATGTCGCCAAAATAACACTATAACTACTAAAATGTTGATTTTCAAATCTGTTATTAGGTAACTATTTCCGAAAGCGTAGTAAAATCTAATGCGTGTAAGTAGGAACCTGGATATGAGAGCGAGTTTAGGCTCCTAATAGAGTACCGCACATACGGTTAAAGTTCGTATAACCACCTACAGTATGATCTAGTCTAGTAAGTCATGTGTTTGTATTCGAGTACTCTGTATTTAGTAATACTCCTCAATAAACTGTCGTTCAAGCGGGTGAATGTCATTCAGCACGTAACTAAAGAGTAGTCATTTCCCGGAAATCGCACCTTAAGAATTCTCACAAAAAATGTGTTTGACTATTTTTCGAGGTTCATATGTCATATAATAAAGAGATTATGATAATTTGACAACATAAACGCAATGATTCCTGAATCTAACTTAAATCTACTTAAATCAACACTTCGTACTTGAAGATATATGAAGACGAAAAGGACCGGGCCGTAAAACAAAATGATGTGATTCTAACGCCTATCGAGCAGAAAGGTGACGTGATAAAAGATACTACGAATTTCATTCATAAAATCGATAGTAGTGAATATCCCGGCGGAAGAATTTGTTAACAACCAATCACATTATACCTGCTCGTATTTGAGAGGCTAAGAGGTGTATTTTACTTGTAACTACTCCACCAACGTAAGAAGCGACTTAATCGTTTTCATTTCGTAGTCCGTGATGGATCATTTTATGTTTGTCGAAATCTAAGGGAAATAATGATTTGTTTGGATTGGGAGTTCATTATATAGCGACGTTGTTTTCGCAGCGCGTTTCTTGATTTTTTTTTGTATCATGTCACATTTGGAATCCTAATTAAACATAGTACAAACTCGAATTGAAAAAAGGATTATTTGTTGCAAAGAAGAACTTTTGATTTTCAAATTATTCAATCTTACATTGAACCCGCAGAGCTTACGTCATGTAAAATTCATTGCTGGCAAATAAAATCATATTTGACGAGGCCGATTTGTTGGGATTTCACCAACACCCTTGCTTTCTCACGGCTAATAGTTATATATGACTGTATTTTATGTCTCTAGTAGCAAATGGATGATAATATTAAACTGCAAGTCAAGAAAAAACTCGTTTCGGACAGTCACCAGATTTTGCGCAGTAGCGATCTTATGGGTGGTTTTTCGGTTTTTTAATTTTCATAATGGTTTTTAAACCGTCGCCATAAAAAAGCGTGAGATGGTGTGAAACCTGTATACCGCCCAGCCCTACATGATTGGCATGTTGATTCACTGATAATGTATGCAGACCACAACCCTGAAGAGAAATACATGCTTGGCATGTTGATACACTGATAATGTATGCAGACCACACCCCCTAAAGAGAAATACATGATTGGCATGTTGATACACTGATAATGTATGCAGACCACACACCCTAAAGAGAAATACATGATTGGCATGTTGATTCACTGATAATGTATGCAGACCACACCCCCTGAAGAGAAATACACGATTGGCATGTTGATTCCTGACAATGTAAACAGCCCCCAAGTTGATGAATAACAAGCAATAATGTATGCAGCCCACAAGTTGATGAATAACAAGCAGTAATGTACGCAGCCCACAAGTTGATGAATAACAAGCAGTAATGTGTGTAACCCACAAGTTGATGAATAACAAGCAGTATTCACCAATCAGCTGAAATTCACCAGCGTAGGAGGAACCACGAACAAGTTAACCTTTAACCCTTCAATTCCCAGAATATCCGAGTCTACCTCCGGTCTTCAAGACAACTATATAGAAAACGTGTTGAATATTTTTAAATAATTTAACTGGAACTCGAGGCGATAGAAGCTCCCAGTACAATTAGTTTCAAAATATTCACCATAATTTTCCTTACATCAGAAACTGTTAACATTATACAACTATAATTCACCTTTCCAGAGCAATGATGTCATATGACGTCATAATCAGCTAAGCGGTGTGCAGGATGATGTCATAATCATTACGTCATAAATGATTTTATTTTAACTCTTAAAAGTCTGACATGTTGTAGGAATTGTATTTCTCTACTATATAATAACCATGCTTTGAATATTTTGAAACTAATTTGACTGGGCGCTGTTGCTGCCATAGGCAACAACAGCACCTGGTCAAATTAGTTCCAAAATATTCAACAGCTTAACTGTATAGTTTTCTGGAAATTGATAGTCAGGGAGTTCAAAGATCGATCAATCATGGAGTTCAGAGATCGATCGATCCCAACATGAGCGAGGTGTGGGTGGAGCTAAGCTAGACAGGGCATAGCTAAAAATGGAAAGTGCCATTATGAATAAGATTAGCAGAACAACAAAAATATCAAGCCTGACACTTCAGTCAATGATACAGCTGTAAAGCAACTTCAAAGTTCAGCTGCACTAAAGATAAGTTTTGAAATATTTATGAAAGGATAACTAATCCCATCTCTTGATAGCTATTCAGGTGATCTAACACACCGGTCATAAACTATCCAGGTAATTTTAAGCTTTTTATCACGCCGCTAAGGAAAGATATTCAGGATTTGTTTCCGGTACTGCCCCTGCATACTTAACTGAACTAGTACAACCCTATTCGCCTGGTCGATCACTCAGATCTGTCAATCAGATGCTGCTAAACGTCCCAAAAGTAAATTCTACTACATATGGCCACAAAACTTTCGCTTATGCAGCTCCCACCGAGTGGAACAATCTACCACTTAGTCTAAAAAACTCAGCATCATTAGATATTTCAAATCACAACTGAAAACCACCCTTTTCAAACGAGCATATTCTCAGTAGATATAGCTATTACGCACTAGCGCTTAGAGCACGCATTGTCATGGATTCAGCGCTTTATAAATGTACTTATTATTATTATTATTATTATTATTATTTAGTAGTCAAATGTTGGTACATTTCTACACCCTATGATGGCTGTCATGATTTACTTCTCAAACAATCAGAAAAAACCTAGTGCGTCTGCCTCTGTATATACGCTCAGTCATTGAGGCTTCAGCTATAGTTTGGCAAAGTGGTATAAAAGCAATCCTACAGGTAAGCTGTTGAATATTTTGAAACCACTTTGATTGGAAGTTGTTGCTGCCATAGTTAGCAACAACTTCCAGTCAAATTAGTTTCAAAATATTCAATGGGATGAGCATTACATAATAAAGAATGTGATGCATTGGAGCTTACATGACATCACACACAATAGCTTGAGGAGACAAAATGGTGTCGATCACTGTTCAACATTTACTCGATATTAAAAAACAGATAATTGCGATACAGATCAGGGAATGTGACAGGATATGAATGATATGGAATCCGTAAACCATATTCTATCGGTGCAATACAACATTTGAGATGAGATTAGCATCGCTTGGAGCAACACTCAAGTGGATACAATCATAACAGTGGACTAAACAGATTATATACTCACACTTGAATATTATGATTCAGATTATATACTTACACCTGAATCTTATGACTCAGATTATATACTTACATGTGAATCTTATGACTCAGGCTATATACTTACATGTGAATCTTATGACTCAGATTATCTACTTACACCTGAATCTTATAACTCTGATTATCTACTTACACCTGAATCTTATAACTCAGATTATCTATTTACACCTGAATCTTATGACTCAACTTATCTACTTACACCTGAATCTAATAACACAGATTATCTACTTACATGTGAATCTTATGACTCAGATTATCTACTTACAGCTGAATCTTATAACTCAGATTATCTACTTACATGTGAATCTTATGACTCAGATTATCTACTTACACCTGAATCTTATGACTCAGATTATATATTTACATGTGAATCTTATGACTCAGATTATATACTTACATGTGAATATTATGACTCAGATTATATAATTACACCTGAATCTTATGACTCAGATTATATACTTACATGTGAATCTTATGACTCAGATTATCTACTTACACCTGAATCTTATAACTCTGATTATCTACTTACACCTGAATCTTATGACTCAACTAACATCGTCGTGTCGT